>JBCNJP010003940.1:0-88025 GCA_039602395.1 Deinandra increscens subsp. villosa
ATATAAACATGCATACCGCACTTACACATATAAAATTATTATAGTTATATTAATAATAATTATTATTAATATTATAATAATACTAGATGGTGACCCGCCCGCGCGTTGCGGCGGGCCACCGTCTTGACCTATGTTTCTGTTGATTGTTGCATGTTGTTGCTACTTGTTTAGTACAGTTTTATGGCTGTTATGACCATCACTTGGCCATGTATATATATTTTAATTGTTTCTAACAGTGTAAAAACGAACTGTCTTGTCTTAGTTTTCAAGCCTTACGCTAATTACTAATTACCAAATTGTTATGTATAAAAGTTGATCTTTACTGCACAAACAAACATGAAGTTCCATACAATCTTCTTTTTCTTTTACCCCTTTTAAAGGGACCAGTTATTATGTTTTTCTAATGTAGGTGATATGATGTATTTGTTGTTATTTAGTTCATAAAGGGATTTGGAGTAATATATAGTACCTGGTGGCCCTGTGGTGTGCTTGCGAGTTTGCTTCCCAACAAAACATGATCAAAGGAGCACTTACATTGATCCGATCATAATTTAAGGAGCTTAATGTATTCAATGGCTTGATCAAGAACAAATGTTGTATGAGTCTGTATTTAGAACACTGTATTTAGAACACTGATTGAGGTTATGCGAATACCTTTCCGAAAGGTAAAGAAATTGTTGGAGTGGGATGACTCTATCTCCTAGTTTCTCTTTTAGAACCTGAAAAATCAAGAAGACTAAATTAGATTTTTATTTACACATATTCAAATTATTTTGTTAATAAAGTTGATCAATAATCCATTATATATGAGATTACTTGATCAAATATTGCTCAGTTGTAAATGTAGGCTAAATTACCAACCATGGCACTATATTTACTCTTAAGGATGGAAAAATTATTTATATAAGTATTATATATATTTGCCAAGATCAGAAGCTTTTGGTCCCACCACACAAAGAATGTGCCATACTGCCATCTATATATAAGTTCAATGAAAAATGTTTTAGTAATAGTCGAACTCTGCCAGTCACATACCAAAGGCGTGCAACATCATATTCAATTTTATTCAAAACTTTTCCAAAATTAGAAACAAATTAGGGACAAATGTTCATAGAATAAGAAATTCTTGAGAACTGAGAACAAAAACTAAAGATATAAACAAACAGTTAACCATTTCTAGCAGTGTACATAAAGAATAAAGGAGGTTCACCAATAACATGAATCTACAAACATGTGTAGATGTTTGACCTCAATATTCCTAGCATAAAATAACTAATTTAGCATTCTCCCATAGTCATTTATGAACGTAAATAACTAATTTAGCATAAAATGATTGGGTTGAAATGAATGGAGGGGATTTCTGCAATATATACCCCTTCCTAATTAATTTTGTATGAAACGGAATTTTATCAATCTGTAACTGTAATTGTACACAGATACAGGGATCCCAAGTTAAACATGTATCAATAATAAACACTACAAACAACTTTATGAAAACAGATTGTAATTAATGAAACAGAGTAACTTGACAACTTTATGAAGAATCGCTAGCGCTGTCTGTTGAAGCTATTCGTTGTTGAAGCTCCATGGAAGATGAGAATGATATGGATGAGAAAGAAGACCTGGTTATTCGCTGGAGGCGTTACACTGGAAATTTTCCGATAAAGTAATAGGAAAAAGTATCTAATAAATCGATAATAAGTAAATTTAGTTCGAAAATTTTGTTGAAATTTGAACTAATGGTGGGAAATTCAATTTTTTTGGTGAAATTTTATAATTAAAAGGGGGGGGGGGGGGGGGGGGGAATTGTTCAAACAGATAATAAAACCCAAAATTAATTTAAATTAATATGTATATTAAACATAATTAAACCTAAAATTAAACATGAATATAATTAATTAATTAATTAAATGTCTCCATGTGGCTCTTCCGGCGGGTTCTTCTTCAAAATGAACTTCATCATCCAGTTCGTAAAAGTCTTCAAGTGCCTCTTCTTGTGGGTTTGCAGGTTTTTGAAGATGAACTTCATCCTCCCTGAGCTTGAGCAGGAGCTTCATCCTCTTGAGGTGTTGAAATAATGAGATTGTGAAATTATACGAGTACATCAATTACGGTTGACATAACTGTGATCCTTTAAGCAGATCTGGACGACGATCGGAGTTAAAAGCCCTAACAAAAATTATGTTTTAATTTTAATTTTATTATTTTCTTTTAGATATAATAAACAAGATTTTACTAACACGTGCTTTGTGGCCGGGATAATGCAACTACAAAAAACGGTGACATTACTAAAACACAACTGAAAAATGAAAATGATAAATTACTATGCAATTCAGAACATAAATACAAAAAGACTGCCATGTTGCTAATTTCTCATGTATAATAATTTTGTTTCCAAAAATATTAAACGACGGCCAATAAGGATGGTGAGGAGCAATTACGAGCAATTAGGACCAACTAGACTCAATGAGGACTAAATACTGACAATTAGCGTCATTTAGGATACTTTAGTGAAGACAGTTATGGTCAATTAATATGGTCAATGAATACGAATTAGGACCAATTCAATGAGAAGGCCGATTATGCTCATAGGACCGATAAGGACGGAGCATGAAGGAACATGACTAATGAGGATCGATGATCAAGTATGACCAATTAGGACTAATTGGGGCTAATTAGTTTGAATCAGGACCAATGATACCAATAAGGGTAAATCAGGGTTAGTGATGGTCGATTAAGACCAATTAGGTTCAGTTAGGGTCAATGAGGACCCATTAGGGCCAATGATGGTCGAATATGCTCGATTAGGACCAATAAGGATGAATTATGACCTATTAGGGCCAGTTAGGACCGATGAGGGCCAATTAGACAGAATAAGTACCAATATGGCTCAATTCAGGTTAATGAGGAGCAATTTGGCACAATTTGGACTAATAAGGACCAATTAGTGTCAGTTAGCCTTAATAAGGACAACTAGACTCATCAAGGGCCAGTTACTTTGAAGTACAACAAGTTTGAGTCAATTAGGCCTAATTGACACCAATTGATTATAATTGGTCCTAAATGAGCCTAATTGGTCGTAATTGACTGTAAGTGATCTTCATTGAACCTAACTGAGTCTAATAGACTATAATTGACCTTCATTGGCCCTAATTCATCCTAACTGAGTGTTCACTGGCCCTCATTGGTCCTCATTTGTTAGAAATGACCATGATCGACCTTAATTCAGTCTCCTGGTCCTCATTGAGCGTAATTGGCCCTCAATCGGCCTAATAAACCCTAATTGCCCCTAATTGGTCTTTGGTCCTCATAAGGCGTCATTGAGCAAAATCGACCCTCGTTAGTTATAACTGGTCTTCATCATTGACCCTAATTGACTCTCATTGACCCAAATTGACCCCAATTTACCCTAATTAGGCCTCGTGGCTTCGTTGGTCCTAATTGGTCATACTTTATCTTGATTTGTCCTCATCGGTCCTAATCGACCCTAATTGATGTGGATTCAATTAAAATAAATTAATAATATTATTCTAAACCAAATTAAATTATCAAAAAAATTCCCCATCCCAATTTCAACTAAATGGGCAAATTCCAATAACTTCCTCTGTTTCAATTCGTAGGGTTTATTGTGATCCAGAAGAACTGTCGTTAGTATAAAACTGCATTTTCGAAAAACATTTACCTTCTATTTCTCTCCAGGTTTCTAATTGGTGATTTAAACCTAAACCTTACTCTCCAATTTCTCAAAAATGGCACACAAATTGAATGGAAAAGCTGCATCAAAGCCTACTCAACTGTTCTTCGCTGAACACAATGTTGTAGCATACTTCGAGAAGTCTGATAAGTCAAAGCTATTTGATGAAATGAACGATTTCCTCGAGAAATCCAACACTCAATTTGCTTTAACTGTGAATCCTATAATATGCAAGCAGAGAATTGCTGAATTTTAGGACTCAGCCAAAAAATCTGTTGATAGCAACGGGGTTGGTAAAATTCACTCTACAGTCAATGGGAATGAGATTAGTGTGACTGAAGAAATGATTCGGAAGCATCTGAAATTCAATGATGCAGGAGGTGATCCTGATTACTAGGGGTGAACAAAAAACCAAAAAAACCGAAAAAACCGAACCGAAACCGGAAAAACCGAAAAAACCGAACCGAAAAAAAAACGAACCGAACAAAAAACCGAAAAAAACCGAACTGAAAAAACCGAAACCGAAGTTTATGGTTCGGTTTCGGTTTTTTATTTTTTAAAAACCGAAAAAACCGAACCGAACCGAATTTGTATATAATTATATAAATTATTAGCTGTATAACTATGGATAAGAGAATTGTAACTGAGCGTATAAACAAAAGCCTCCTTGTCCCAGCTGGTAGCATCCTTTTATCAGATCTACAGGTCCTGAGTTCAACCCTCCTTGACTTGAAAATTTATTTTTAGCTTTACCAGCTTGCTTTCAAAACTTTATTTCCTTTAACATTGAGTTTGTTCCTATCCCACATTATTTCTCACACATAATTTGAAGCTCCTCCCTTTCTATATAATAAAGAGGACATCCCTCCAAACACTAATCTTACACATCAATTTGTAAAACGAGTCCGAACTACTTAGATCCGTATCAGCCTATGAATTTAAGCATGAGCTAACCAGACTTGTATCCATAACTTAAAACTGAAAATATTGTTTTTTCATTTTTTTAACACCAACAGATGACAAGCTTGTCAGACTTAACCTTCTGAATCAATTAAACTAAACTTTGTGAGTTTGATAAACTTTGTCAATTAGCCTCAAGAACGGACTGAAACAATCAAACTTAGAAAAATCACCATCAAACTTAGAGAAATCACCATAGGATGGCATCGTGGATTGCAAATACTTGTTGAATAAAAAACATAAGGAAGTCAAAATATATGAAGATAAACAAAATCACCATAGGATGAGCACTAAACTATGAAAGATCAGGAGGCTACAATTAAATATAGCTTATGAATAATGTTCAACTCTACACAAGGAAATCAAAATATATGAATATCAACAAAATGATATGCAAGTTATTAGTTCTCAATGTATATAAGCAACAATCCCACATGGAAGCTTAAAGAAAAACTTGGAAGAGAGTTCCATAATAAAAACTATCCCACATTGCTTATTTAGAAAAAGTAACTTGGGTTCATGCCTTATAAAAAGGAGGCTCATGTGATTGATTGCAAGATGATATGCTGAGTTCAGTTTGCTATCTTAGCTACTTTTTTTTTTAGTTTATTAGCCCATTGGCTTTTAAGTCTAGTTGAAAGAGTAAATGAGTTCAAATTTCCGGTTTTTTTTTTCCGGTTTTTTTTTGGGTAAACTTTGATTTTCGGTTTTAAACCAAAAACTGAACCGAACCGAGATTATAAACCGAAAAACTGAAACCGATAAAAACCGAAACAGTTCCGTTTTAAAAATGAAAAACCGAAAATTTCGTTTTCGGTTTCGGTTGCGGTCAAAAACCGAACCGAACCGAACCGTGCACACCCCTACTGATTATAATTCTGAATTTTACTTGAAGACGTATGAAGCAATTAGGTATGGGGTGACTTAACTTGTGGGGCCATCAAAAAGGGACAACTACCCTATGTTTGACGATATCTTGCTCATACCATTCTCCACAGCCTATCTCACAAGAAAACTGCGTGGGATGAACTTGCTGCACCTCAATCATCCGCTTTTCATGGATTGGTAAATGGGCTCAACTTTAACTTTTCAAAAATGATATTTGATGGAATGCTGGAAAATCTAAAACCTAAAAGGATCTTTTACATGTACCCCAGATTCATCCAACACATTCTCAATTGTGAATTTCTAAATCTGCAAATCCCTGATCAACATCTTGAACTAAAATCTTTTACAAGTAAAACATTTTCTAACATGTAAGTGAACAAAACTGTTTTTCTTGGTAAAGACAAATCACACCCTATGCCTAAGGCCAGGACTGCTCCTGAGCAAACTGATCCTGGTAACAACATTGTTACACCAACAAATGTTGAGCCCACACCAGACCGACCATCCTCTTCCACTGATATACAAATTCCCACCAAAAGGAAGAGGATGTCTACATCAAAGATTAATTAAGCGACGAAAAAGGTTAAATATTATTTACATCTTAGAAGAATTAAATATATATTAACCTGTTTAATAAATATATTAATTAGTTAATTATTATTAATCGTTATGATTAATTAAGCGACGAAAAACGTTAAATATTATTTACGTCTTAGATGACAATAACGAATCAGTCTTTGACTAATATTTGTTAAGTCTCGGCTAGCGACAAATGTTTAAATGAGTTAAAATGTTAGTAGCGAAATTAAAAGGTTCGATTAAGGATTAGATAAAAACGAGGGACTAATCGGAAACTTAATCAGTTATTTATAACTGATTAAGGAGGCGCGAAACCCTAATCTCAACATTAGAATTTTGGCCCCCTCCTCTCCCTCTCTCCCTTGCGATTTTCGGCCAACCCTAGGGCTGTCGTCGTCGCCGCTTTTTCCGGCGGTTCATCCTTGTCACTCGCGAGAAATCAAATCCTCAAATCACCGTTTCGTCGTGGTTCCTCCTTTCGGTAGCCGCCACGCAACAAAGTCCAAAAACCGTCGCCGTCGTCGTGCCGCGAGCGCCTCCCCGTCGTCCACCGCCTCCGTCCAAGCCGAGCCGCCGCAGCAGCCCTAGCCGAGCCGCAGCAGCCCGCCGAACCCTCTCTCTGTCGCATCGCTGCTGCCGTCCAAGCCGGCCGCCGCCTTTCCTCGATGTCGCCGGCTCCACCCACCGACGTCCTCAGTTGCGAACCGTCGTGATACGGCGCGTTCACCCGTCATTCGCAAACCCCAGTTTGGGCCTAATCCGACGTACGTGATTTTCTCGGTGCTTGATTCACCGCATAGTAAATCCGTAACTGCGAGGATTATTCGATTCGCCCGTCGAATCGCCACCTACGAAACTCTAGCGTCACCCATGGACTTTCGGTGTCTCAAACGTGTGTTTGAATCACCGCTCAGGTATATCTAAACTCGTCGTTAGTTTAGATTTGTTTATTTTAATTTATTGTTGTACCGCGTTCTTGTATTAACGCGTTTTGGTGTTTGCGCGTTTTTGGTGATTGTCGAATCCTGTTGGTTATGGTTTACGTTAATAAACTGGTTTTCGCATATTGTAAATTAAATAGTTTTTCCGCTGCGTCTTAAATTAATTGTTAATTTAATTATCTTGAATTTAATTTACTAATTACTCGGTAAACGATTTAATAATTACTTGTCATAAATAATTATTCGATTAATTTTTTTTTGACATTACCGGGGACCCGAATACCACTGTCGTAGCCCAACAGTGGTATCAGAGCCTTGATCACCACACGCAAACACTAACCGGTCGATTTTAAACCGGTGTATTTTTGCGAACTAGGGTTCTGAACCCGAAAGTCACGAAATTGAATGAATCGCTGTTTAAATATATTTAGTCGATTTGAGTCCACTAAAATGATCTGATTCGATATAATTGATTAAATTATCTTTCGTACATATTCGGCCCAACCCTATTTTGTTTCCGTCATGGATTCGTTATGGTTTGACCCATTAGGCCCATGTTGTTTTGGTTTGTTTTGGCCCACTTTTGAATGGGTTCAAAGGTGTATGCATTTTAAAATAGATTAGGTCTTATTTTATTTTGTGATTGCTCACCTTCGCCTGGACGAGCTAGACACGACGACGCATTTTGAGATTATCCCTTCTTGGGATTTTCAAAAATGGCTATAAACCCGAAATGAGACCGACGTTCATCATGACGCGCAGGAGCTTGTTGAAGCAAATGGGAGCGACTAAATCGAACAGGGAGTTTCTTTTCTATTTCGTGGTTGATTTACTTTTACATCCCTCGACCTTCCTCGATATTGTCATAGGCTCTAACAATATCGAAACCCCTGTATGGCCGAATATGTACATGTGTGTTTTGCTTGCTTTTGGTTGCTTGTCTTAATTTTGATTAACGCACCGACTAAAATCCAAACTTAGTTTTACCGATATAAAACTAATTTTTCGATCAATTGAATAAAAGTCCTAATTTTAGTTACGACTTTATAAAATTTAATGACCAATTTAGTTCGACATTAATTTCGGATATATAAATGATCGTCCCGAGTGAGATAGGATTCATAATTTCGTCATCACATTAATTATTAAAATTGACTTAATAATCCTAACTGGTAAGCCTAAAACCGGTAGTCAATGCCATCCTAGGTCAAGTCTAAGTTGGAATATATTGACCGATGCATCCGTGTTGGAGTATTTCAACACAGCACGTGGTGTTTAGGGTATCTTCCAAGGTTAGCGTATTGGAGTATTTCAACACCGTATGCACACACTGACAACTTAGGACAACTACCATTTTCTTTACACGCACCTTTGGTATTGGAGTATTTCAACACCGTATCTCTGGTCGGCCTGTAGACAGAATGGGCATAGATAGGGCTAAACATATTTCGTTGATCCGTTCGCGAAAGCCCCATAACGGGAGTTGTGACAGTTACTCACAAGTGGAATTCGTTGTCCATTTGGTTACTTAGATATTTTGAAAGCACTTTACGCTGCCCTGGCAGTATTCCAGGATGAACAATTGCTTTCCTTGGATCTTGACTATGACATGTTTTTTACTATGGTTGATTTTCGAAACATGCATGACTGTTTTAATCTACTTTGAATTTGATTCAACCTTTTGTTAGATTAAGTTCAAAATCCCAAAACAACATACATCATAACCTGGTACACTTGATTTCATCAACGCTAGCTTAGAATGCGACATGAAAACCTTTTGGTTTTCAATTCCTATCAAAGCTATAATGCCTTGAGCGTCTATCGTACTCATTACGAGAAAATGCACGGCATAACAGTAGTTCATAAAGTCTTATGACTTTGTACCACCGACGTCAAGTATATTAAATCAAGTAGAACTGATTGGAGATCGTCGTTTCGATCTTTAACCATGTGAACGAATCAATCGTCTGCCTAATGCAGACGTTTGTTAATATAAGTTCGAATCACCAGCTAGATCACTACAGAAGTAATCACTTGCTGATTATGACATTGTAGAATGGTTACACCATTTCAGGTGCACATTACCATTAGACATACATGTGCATACCTTAACATATCTTGGAAGTCTTAGACTACACTCGTTGTACTCATGAGTGTTTGAATCCGACATGCACTAAGTGTTTTAGTACAAGGATTTACAGTTTCACTTTGAAACCGACAAACACAAGACTAATGACTTTCCACAACAATAGCCCTTAGCATCTTGTAACCAAAATACCATTTCACACATCACTTGCATAACTAACTTCCAACCCCAAGACCGGGATCTTGCGAAGATGGAATTTTAGTAATTACGTGTCCATAACTAGATCTTTAAATATCTAAAGAAACATGATTCTGATTAATCACTGGACTATGTAAAGCTATTCTCGCACCTAAATGAGACAAGCTAGATGGACAATGTTTCACCAACAATGGATTGTTGCTTATCAAAACATATTGACATTCCGGTTAGAGTTTTGAATGTTAACCTTACTTGAATAAGGAAACATCCTCTAACGTCGAACCCGTGAGTTCGATGGAGTAAACCATCATCTCGATAATCACGAGATACTTCAAACAATCTAGACGAAAGCATCTCCATGCTATCAAACTCTGAAATGACTTAAACAATCGTCTTTAAATTTATGAATGAGTCATAACATCTGGATACTGAGCATTCGTACCACATGCTACGAAATCGAACAAATTCGTTCTTGAAAATGAAATTTAATTGCCACGATCCCTTCGTGCAAGTCAGTATTTGAAAGAAGGATGATAATGGGAATGTCAGTCTGCCTAAAGCAAGTGGGAGCATCGCCACTGATCCTTACCGGAATAACGATCAAATGCCCATCTGAAGATCATTTAAATTTACTGGATTAAATTTTAAATGACACCTCAATTAATTTAAAGTTTCAAGATTAAGATTAAGTATTGATCACATTGTGGCTGAGCAACCACAGATACGATCAATCTCTTGAAACGATTCGAATCATAATAAATATGATAGTAAGAAGTCCAATACTTAGATATTGCATGGAATGTCGTAGTAGGATTACCCAACGACATTAGATGGAAAATCACATCATCACTATCATATACTGATGAAAGGAAATATATGTTCATTTCCAGAGTACTGATTATACTCGTTGAGCATTAATAGCCACCTTAATTGAATCTGAACTAGGAATGCGATAAAACATTCAAAGGGTTAATTCGGCTCTGCAAAAGTCGATTAACATGCTCAAGTTATAACACAGTCATAAATGTGCTTACCAGGGGCACTACATTATCACAAGTTCAATTCACTTAAGAAGACTCACCGTTCAAGATAAACACTGAATCTTAAGAAACCCCAACATTGGTAATTTAAAACAAAACTCGAGGACATGGTTGCGGATTCATATGTTCAATGATCAGGCTAGATCACTGAAATGGTACTATTGCATAAGTGCCTGAATTCCACACCATATCGACGTTCGAATTTAGTGTTGGATGTTGAACACTAACATTTGCACCAAATCATTCAACCTCCTCTAAATCGTTAGACGAAAGTCTGAATTCTGCATAACGTGTTCGAATTTTATACATTTTTCTATCCATGAATATTCCGCTAATATTCTAAAAGTTCGTAGTCAATCAGACATTGTGGGAGCAACGCCTGAAGCAAGACTATTCTGACTCTGGACTCAAACTGTTGACAATCCAGCTCACAAGGCCTCATTAGAGAATGACGTCGGGACGTAACTGACATCAAATTGTCTTCATGGATTTAGTCATAAGGAAATTTTGATTAATGGTATACTCAACAGTATCCTTCGACCTGAGATACATGAGCGACCTCCCGTCTGCTAAAGAACATTCTTTGATTGTAGCTTAACGCTGTCGTGTAACTGCCAGCCATAACGGTTACTTTTGGGAATAGATTTAAGGCTTAGTGGGAGTTGTATGTAGTCAATATGGGATTCTGTACTCTTGCATTAATAATGCAAAAGCTTGACATCATGGGCCCTCTTGTTAGTTCTAAGTGTTAAGTGTAAGGCCTTACCCAAACTTACTGTGTGTTTGATTGGACCACTTCGAACGGAAAAACAAAAAACACAATGATCGAACACGGAAGAGAATGAATCAATCCATGTCTCTAGTTCGATTAATGTCTTATATAGAAAGGATCTGATGACTTTAAAAATACCATAAGTCTGAACTATATCACGAGTTTGTTGATGTGCCTTGGTTATTTGACTTGAAGTGTCATGACTGGTTGGGACAACCACGTGTAGCTAGAGCATCTCTGACTGTTTCTTGATTTGTAGTCGCGCTCAGTCCAAGTGGGAGACTGTTGGATTTAGGTGTCAAGACCCGACTAAATCAAGTACCCAACCCAGTCAAGACCCGTAAGAGTTACACCGGAGGCAACAGGTTTTTAAGTCCGCTTATCTGAATAACCGGAAAATTCGCAGAAGAATTAAATATTTATTAACCTGTTTAATAAATATATTAATTAGTTAATTATTATTAATCGTTATGATTAATTAAGCGACGAAAGACGTTAAATATTATTTACGTTTTAGATGACAATTAACGAATCAGCCTTTGACTAATATTTGTTAAGTCTCGGTTAGCGACAGATGTTTTAATGAGTTAAAATGTTAGTCGCAAAATTAAAAGATTCGATTAAGTATTAGATAAAAACGAGGGACTAATCGTAAACTTAATCAGTTATTTATAACTGATTAAGGAGGCGCGAAACCCTAATCTCAACATTAGAATTTCGGCCCCCCCCCTCCTCTCCCTCTCTCCCTTGCGATTTTCGGCCAACCCTAGGGCCGCCGTCGCCGCCGCTTTTTCCCGCAGTTCATCCTTGTCGCTCGCGAGAAATTAGATACTCAAATCACCTTTTCGTCGTGGTTCCTCTTCTCGGTAGCCGCCATGAAACAAAGTCGAAAACCGTCGTTGTGACACCCGAGAATTTCAAGGTTAACTTCCGTTAGACAAACCCGTTAGTTACGTTATAAGTGTTAAACTAGTAACTAATGCATAACTAGGCCGAATACGTCCACGACCTTTGGTTGATCACCGAACCCGTCCATATGTGTTATGTGTTCATCATTGATTGTCTTTATGTGCTATGTGATTTAAGTACATGACTTATTATTGTGAATAGCATGATTAATTGTAAATACTTGATTATGTGAAAATTGCCTAATTTTGGTAGTCAGCGAAACTACCGAGCGAAATTACAGATTCGCCCGGTAGCAGACTAGACTGATCAATGTGTCCGAGATCAGAGCCAGTTTCGCCAGCCAGCGAAACTGCCAGCGAAACTAGCCTCTGATATAAATAAACTTAATAAACCCTAGTTTCTCCATTTGCCTCATTTCATCACAAACACACACACACATCCTGGAACCTGGTCAGCCGAGAAAGTCACCCAAGGGACCAAGATCTCAGCCTCTAGACCATCATCTCATCTCATCTATCGATTCTAGAATCAACCGTGAGTCCCAAAAACTATGTTTTAAGCTTTCTATGTGTTTTTCTTCTTAAAGCATGCTCAAATCTTCATGAAACTGTTTGATCTGCTAGTATGTTGTTTAGGAATGCTAGATCTGTACTAAAGTTGGTAACTTTACGTGTGAAATCCATCCATGTTAGAGATTTGTGCAAATATAGGTCATTTTAGGGTTTTGAACCCATTTTAGAGATTTGATGATCAAAATGCATGTTAAACATGTTAAAGTTGCTTGATTTATGTTAGTAAATGCCTATGGATGCTAGATAATGAATTGCATGTATGATCAGAAGCTGTTAGGTTGATTTTTAGGCAAATCCGTATGTTTTTCGCGACCAGCGAAACTGCTGTTCTCTGGGCGAAACTAAGTAGCGAATTTACGTCTCCTTCCAGCGACACTACCTAGCGAAACTATAGTGTCGCCGGGTAACTTGACCAGACCAGCTCGGGCGAAACTACCGAGCGAAATACCTGAACGAAAGTTCAAACCAGTTTCCCTGCGAAACTAGGCTAGCGAAACTGCGTCAGCAGTTTCGGGCGAAACTAGCCTAGCGAAACTGTGTCACCGGGCATTGCCTAGCGAAAGTGCTGCCCGTGCACCTAGCGAAACTGCCTAGCGAAACTGTGCTAGCGAAACTAAGACCTGACCTAAAAACCAAACTTGTGAAATTTGCTTAAGTGTTATGCCATGACTTGCATGATTTTGCCATGATGAAACATGTTTGATATCTGATTTATATGAACCCTTGTTTATGATCAACCATCGGTGTCGTGTGTCGATATGTCGTGTCTTAGCTTAACGTGCTATGTTATGGGCCATAGTGAACGTTGTTTGAAATAAATTAGACACAAGACTAATATATAAGACCTAAATGAATTATAGGTCTTCATTAGGAAATCAATTCAAGGATAATTAAGCAAGTCTAGCCGAGCAACCAAAGGTGAGTGTCACTAACCCGCAAGATACGATCCCGTTAGGGACGGAAAGAACAACTTGGAAATAATGCTGACAAAACTTACGAGTGCCGAGCACCGGACAAACACAAAATTTACTGATTCTCACCAAGTGTTTATGGGAACACTTGGGGGAGGAATCAAGTCGTCGTTACGAAAAATAAAACTGATGAATGATTTTTGGTTTCGAAAGAAACCCTAATTGAAATGTTTTAATATGGCTAGCATAGGTTAAAGGCTTTCAACCAAATGATATCACATGATTTCTAAGGAATGTTTTTGGTTAAATAAAAAGTCCTCATAATTAATTGTGCCATTAATTCGTGGAAGCGAGGGGATGTTGGGTAGATCTACTGGAGTTTGACAAACTCCGCTCCGGGGCACTGGAGGTGCACGGGGAACAATATCAGCCTATTTGACACCGTGATCCCAGGAGGAGGACACGGGGGAGGCAAAAAGAGCAGTGACGAAAGTCCGCAAATAAAAATAAATGACGGTGGAACACCGCAGAATAATTAGTCAGCTTGGTACAATCTTCCTTAGTGCATGAACTGACGGATTAGCTACCCGCGATATCGGTTGAGTTCTTTAATTCTTACAAGACTAAGCGCATATTAAATAATCGGTAATTGACGTTTAAAAAGCATCGTTTTCATAAACAAATATTACGTATGTATATGTTGACAAAAGAAATGATTATGAGACCGGGCCAATGCATGACAAGCCCACCGTGAACTCACCAGCCTTTTGGTTGACACTTGCGTGGTTTTAACTTTTGCAGATCGCTGAGGAGTATCCGGAGCAGGTTGACATGGCACAAGAAATTGTTTACTTTCACTTGAACTAACTTGGGAATTTATATAACAATTTATGTTTTGTAATTAAAGCACGCGGTTAGTGCTAAGATATTTATGTTTACATTCCGCTGCGTAACCTTTGAAACTGTTTTATTTATGAACAATGGACTTTACTTTGATTCGTTTAGTATTTGTAACTAATGGTTGTGGTCCTGGTCTAGTCGCGCCCCTTAACGGTATAAACGCCGTTAGTGGTTAATTGGGGGTGTGACAGATTGGTATCAGAGCCATAGGTTGCAGAGAACTGGAATCATTTTCTAAAACGATTTGGAAACTGCAACTTGAAAACCTTAGTTACAAACGAACAAACAAATTCCCAAAACAAAATTTTTACGTGCCAACCTGGGATACTCGCTCTGCTGTGTAAGTAAACGCTTCGTATGTATATATATATATATATAGATATATATAGACCGTGTCTAAGTAGTCTAACGGAAAAACCTTAGGAAAAATGTCACACACGAATACGAAACGCGAACGATCGAATACGCACACTATTCTGGGGAAAGCGACAACGAAACGATACGTTACACGCTACGTCCTGATTTCTACTACGACGACTACGCCGACGGTGACTTTATGGGAAGCCGACCTTCGACGATAGCACTTACGACTTTCGACGTTCCTCGACGACGCCTCCATTATGCACAAAATTTTCTGGACTAATAGTGGGATAACGGGAACTGGCTAATATACATATTATGGGATATGTATAAAATATAACTGTGACTGAACATTGGCTACTTTAACTGTTCAGCAAGATGTCTGGAAGAGGAAACGGAAGAGGCGGTATAAACATGACGCCTGCACAACTGCAAGCAATGATTAATGAACACGTGCAAGCCGCGGTGGCAGCCGTCCAAGCTGCATATGCCGCACAGGGTAACTATTATGCCGGTTAAGGCACAAAGCAACTATATTTTGACCTGTTTAATTTTAAAACCCAAACTATTTATGCATCAGGAAACCACCACCACTGCACTTTTAAGTCCTTCATGGACTGCAAACCAATGACGTTTTCCGGTGAGGAAGGAGCGGTAGGGCTCCTCAGGTGGATTGAGAAGTCCGAGAAGGTCTTCTCCATGTGTAACTGCCCCGCAGAGAATAAGGTGAAGTTTGCTACTGGTACATTCGAAGGAGCAGCTCTCTCCTGGTGGAATGCTGAGATTCAAATGATTGGGAATGATGCGGCAAATAACATGGAATGGGGAGCATTCAAGGAACTGATTATGGAGGAATATTGTCCTCGGGATCAAGTGAAGAAGTTAGAAGGGGAATTCTTGAATCTAAAGATGGCTGGATCTGAAATCGAGCAGTATACAGCGCGATACCACGAGTTCACAGCACTGTGTCCGTCTATGGTGGATGCTGAGTTTAAACGCATCGAGCGCTATCTGGAAGGCCTCGCGCCTCAAATTAAAGGAATGGTGACTGCTAGTAACCCAGCAACTGTGCAACAAGCTATTCGTCTAGCTCATAAGTTGACCGACCAAGAAGTTGAGAAGGGAACTCTTCCTGCGAGAGCTTCTGAGAAGACAGCCTTGAGTGGCAAGAGAAAGGCCGAGAATGAGGTTCCTGAGGTATCAATGAATCAGCAGAGTGTGGCTAACAGCTCTGGGAAATCCTACCACTCCCAAGGTCAAAGTAAGCGATCTGGTGTCAATAGCAGCAATAACCGCCAGGGCGGAAATGGTCAGAACCTGCCCACTTGCAACACCTGCGGCAAGCACCACTCGGGAGTCTGTAGAAAAAGTTTAACTTGTGGGAGGTGTGGTAAGAAAAGCCATGTGGCGGACGACTGTTGGGCAGTCATTCCTGAGCAACAAAACCGGATGAGGCAGAACAACAACAACAATGGTAACAATCGGGGAAATGGGAATAACAATGGGCAGAACCGTAACAATGAAGCCCCAAGAAGAAATGGCAATGGTTGCTATGAATGTGGTGCCCAAGGCCACATAAAAAGAGATTGCCCTCAACTGAGAAGACAAGGAAATGGCAACCAGGGAAATAACGGTGGCCACGGTAATGGAAATGGTAATGGCAATGGGAACGGCAATGGCAATGGTGGGAATGGTGGAAACGGTAGAGGCCGAGCTTTTGTGATGGGCCAAGGAGAAGCTCGCAATGATGCCAACGTGATCAACGGTAAATTTATTCTGAACGGTTTCTTTGCTACTGTTTTATTTGATTCTGGTGCTGAAAGAAGCTTTATTTCCACTAAGTTTGCTAGATTAATAAATGCTAAACCAGTTAACTTAGATGCCAAGTATGTGGTAGAACTAGCAAACGGTAAACTTCATGATACGACTCAGATAGTTAAAGACTGTAAGTTAGAACTAGCTGGCCATACATTAGGAATCAACCTTATGCCTTTCCCGATTGGTAGCTTCGATGTTATAGTAGGAATGGATTGGTTATCCGAAAACCGTGCCGAAATTCTGTGTCAAGAAAAAGTGGTTCGTATTCCACTCGAAGACGGTAAAGTATTAACGGTTCAAGGTGAGAAAGGTGGGACAGTCACTGGAATAATCTCGTTTCTCAAAGCTCAAAAGTGCCTTCGTAAAGGTCACTTCGCGATTCTTGCAAACGTCACCGATTCGACACTCCCCGAGCGTAAAATCAACGATTACCCGATAGTTCGCGACTTCCAAGATGTATTCCCTGAAGATCTGCCGGGTTTGCCTCCATTTCGACAAGTTGAGTTTGGGATTGATTTAACTCCAGGTGCCGCTCCGATCGCACGCGCACCTTACCGTTTGGCGGTAAGCGAACTCAACGAACTTTCCGCACAACTTCAAGAGCTACTCGACAAGGGATTTATCCGTCCAAGTTCGTCTCCGTGGGGAGCTCCGGTATTGTTTGTCAAAAAGAAGGATGGAACGTTCCGCATGTGTATCGACTACCGAGAACTCAACAAGGTCACGATCAAGAATCGGTATCCTCTTCCCCGAATCGACGATCTCTTCGATCAACTGCAGGGTTCAAGCTACTTTTCAAAGATTGACCTACGGTCCGGGTATCACCAACTTCGTGTTCGTGATGAGGATGTACCCAAAACCGCCTTCAGAACTCGGTATGGTCACTACGAGTTCCTGGTTATGCCGTTTGGGCTAACCAATGCACCTGCTGTATTCATGGATCTGATGAATCGAGTGTGCAAGCCGTACCTCGATAAGTTTGTGATAGTTTTCATTGATGATATTCTGATCTACTCAAAGACGAAAGAAGAACACGAGGAACATCTGCGTCTTATTTTGGAATTGCTCCGCAAGGAACAGCTTTATGCTAAATTTTCGAAGTGCGATTTTTGGATTCGCGAAGTCCAGTTTCTTGGACACATTGTTAATCAGAATGGGATTCAAGTCGATCCTTCTAAAGTGGAAGCAATCAAGAATTGGTCTACCCCAAGAGCGCCAACAGAAATCCGACAATTTTTGGGACTTGCCGGATATTATCGAAGATTCATCAAGGGTTTCTCACAAATAGCCCAACCCTTGACAGCCTTAACGCACAAAGGAGTGCAATACAGATGGGGTGAGAAAGAAGAGCGCGCGTTCCAAACGCTTAAAGATATGTTATGTTCGGCTCCAATCCTTGCGTTACCCGATGGAGTTGACGACTTTGTGGTCTACTGTGATGCATCAATCCAAGGACTTGGTTGCGTGTTGATGCAACGAGACAAGGTAATTGCCTATGGGTCCAGGCAACTCAAGGACACTGAAAAGAATTATACAACGCATGATTTGGAAATGGGAGCCGTTGTTCATGCACTTAAGATTTGGAGACATTACCTATATGGAACAAAGTGCACAATATTCACCGATCATAAAAGCCTACAGCACATCTTTGATCAGAAAGACCTCAACATGCGGCAAAGAAGGTGGGTTGAATTACTGAATGATTATGATTTGGCAATTAAATATCATCCGGGAAAAGCCAATGTGGTGGCTGACGCCCTAAGCAGAAAAGAGTACGAAAAGCCTCGACGGGTACGAGCGCTTCAACTTACAATACATTCAGGATTACCGGATCGGATCCGCGACTGCCAACAAGAAGCCTTGAAAGCAGAAAACTTCGCAGCTGAAGCACTGCGTGGTGTAGATGGCCATTCTGAAGTTAAGTCTGATGGACTCACATACTATAATGACAGAATCTGGATCCCTTTGTTTGGAAATCTCCGTGAGCTCGTAATGGACGAGGCTCACAAGTCAAGGTATTCAGTACATCCAGGATCAGATAAGATGTATCAAGACTTGAAGAATCTTTATTGGTGGCCGAATATGAAAGCCGACATCGCGCGATATGTGGCTAAGTGTTTAACATGTTCAAGGGTTAAGGTCGAATACCAAAAGCCTTCTGGTTTATTACAGCAACCAAAGATCCCAGAATGGAAATGGGAGGACATCTCCATGGATTTTGTAACGGGATTACCTCATCGATCAAATCAACCGGATGCGATTTGGGTTATCATTGATCGGTTAACCAAATCGGCACATTTTATTCCGATGAAGGAAAGTGATAATATGGATAAACTGACAAAGCTGTACATTGATAAAATTGTGAAGCTTCACGGTGTGCCTAAGACTATCATTTCTGATCGAGATCCTCGATTTACTTCCCGGTTATGGCAATCAATGCAGGAAGCATTGGGAACCCGACTAGACATGAGTACAGCTTATCACCCGCAGACTGATGGTCAGATCGGAACGAACGATTCAAACCTTAGAAGATATGCTCCGAGCTTGTGTTCTCGACTTTGGAAAAGATTGGGAGACTCACCTTCCACTGGTGGAGTTCTCTTACAACAATAGCTATCATTCAAGTATAGGTGCTGCACCTTTTGAAGCACTTTATGGCAGAAAATGTAGATCGCCCGTGTGTTGGGCTGAAACTGGTGAGAAAGGACTCACTGGACCGGAAGTGATCCATGATATGACCGAGCGAATTATTCAAATCAGGCAACGGCTAGCTGCAGCGCGTGATCGACAAAAGAGTTATGCCGACAAACGCCGAAAACCTCTAAAGTTTGAGGTGGGTGACAAAGTATTGTTGAAGGTATCTCCCTGGAAGGGAGTGATACGCTTCGGGAAGCGTGGAAAGTTAAATCCTCGCTACATCGGTCCGTTTGAAATCATTGGGGAAGTAGGCCCGGTGGCCTATCGATTGCAACTCCCTGCTGAACTCGATGGAGTTCACAACGTGTTTCACGTTTCCAACCTAAAGAAATGCCTGGCTGAAGACATCGAAATAATTCCTTTGGAGGAATTGGAAATCGACGAACATTTGAGATTTATTGAGCAACCAGTAGAAATCATGGGACGCGAGGAGAAGGCCCTCAAACGTAGCAAGATTCCGATCGTCAAGGTGCGATGGAACTCAAGACGTGGACCTGAATATACTTGGGAACGTGAGGATCAGATGAAGAAAAAGTATCCTCACCTGTTCGAGCAAACGTCCACGGAAACTCATGGTATGATTTAATTTTGGGGACCAAAATTCCTTAACGGAAGGAGGATGTGACGACCCTAAAACTTTTTGCTTTCTTTCCCCAGCGACGATAGCAACGACGACAGCTGATGCTGCGAACGCTACGACACAAGAATAATTTTCGGGACGAAAATTCCAATTTCAGGGGAATGATGTGACACCCGAGAATTTCAAGGTTAACTTCCGTTAGACAAACCCGTTAGTTACGTTATAAGTGTTAAACTAGTAACTAATGCATAACTAGGCCGAATACGTCCACGACCTTTGGTTGATCACCGAACCCGTCCATATGTGTTATGTGTTCATCATTGATTGTCTTTATGTGCTATGTGATTTAAGTACATGACTTATTATTGTGAATAGCATGATTAATTGTAAATACTTGATTATGTGAAAATTGCCTAATTTTGGTAGTCAGCGAAACTACCGAGCGAAATTACAGATTCGCCCGGTAGCAGACTAGACTGATCAATGTGTCCGAGATCAGAGCCAGTTTCGCCAGCCAGCGAAACTGCCAGCGAAACTAGCCTCTGATATAAATAAACTTAATAAACCCTAGTTTCTCCATTTGCCTCATTTCATCACAAACACACACACACTCCTGGAACCTGGTCAGCCGAGAATAGTCACCCAAGAGACCAAGATCTCAGCCTCTAGACCATCATCTCATCTCATCTATCGATTCTAGAATCAACCGTGAGTCCCAAAAACTATGTTTTAAGCTTTCTATGTGTTTTTCTTCTTAAAGCATGCTCAAATCTTCATGAAACTGTTTGATCTGCTAGTATGTTGTTTAGGAATGCTAGATCTGTACTAAAGTTGGTAACTTTACGTGTGAAATCCATCCATGTTAGAGATTTGTGCAAATTTAGGTCATTTTAGGGTTTTGAACCCATTTTAGAGATTTGATGATCAAAATGCATGTTAAACGTGTTAAAGTTGCTTGATTTATGTTAGTAAATGCCTATGGATGCTAGATAATGAATTGCATGTATGATCAGAAGCTGTTAGGTTGATTTTTAGGCAAATCCGTATGTTTTTCGCGACCAGCGAAACTGCTGTTCTCTGGGCGAAACTAAGTAGCGAATTTACGTCTCCTTCCAGCGACACTGACCTAGCGAAACTATAGTGTCGCCGGGTAACTTGACCAGACCAGCTCGGGCGAAACTACCGAGCGAAATACCTGAACGAAAGTTCAAACCAGTTTCCCTGCGAAACTAGGCTAGCGAAACTGCGTCAGCAGTTTCGGGCGAAACTAGCCTAGCGAAACTGTGTCACCGGGCATTGCCTAGCGAAAGTGCTGCCCGTGCACCTAGCGAAACTGCCTAGCGAAACTGTGCTAGCGAAACTAAGACCTGACCTAAAAACCAAACTTGTGAAATTTGCTTAAGTGTTATGCCATGACTTGCATGATTTTGCCATGATGAAACATGTTTGATATCTGATCTATATGAACCCTTGTTTATGATCAACCATCGGTGTCGTGTGTCGATATGTCGTGTCTTAGCTTAACGTGCTATGTTATGGGCCATAGTGAACGTTGTTTGAAATAAATTAGACACAAGACTAATATATAAGACCTAAATGAATTATAGGTCTTCATTAGGAAATCAATTCAAGGATAATTTAGCAAGTCTAGCCGAGCAACCAAAGGTGAGTGTCACTAACCCGCAAGATACGATCCCGTTAGGGACGGAAAGAACAACTTGGAAATAATGCTGACAAAACTTACGAGTGCCGAGCACCGGACAAACACAAAATTTACTGATTCTCACCAAGTGTTTATGGGAACACTTGGGGGAGGAATCAAGTCGTCGTTACGAAAAATAAAACTGATGAATGATTTTTGGTTTCGAAAGAAACCCTAATTGAAATGTTTTAATATGGCTAGCATAGGTTAAAGGCTTTCAACCAAATGATATCACATGATTTCTAAGGAATGTTTTTGGTTAAATAAAAAGTCCTCATAATTAATTGTGCCATTAATTCGTGGAAGCGAGGGGATGTTGGGTAGATCTACTGGAGTTTGACAAACTCCGCTCCGGGGCACTGGAGGTGCACGGGGAACAATATCAGCCTATTTGACACCGTGATCCCAGGAGGAGGACACGGGGGAGGCAAAAAGAGCAGTGACGAAAGTCCGCAAATAAAAATAAATGACGGTGGAACACCGCAGAATAATTAGTCAGCTTGGTACAATCTTCCTTAGTGCATGAACTGACGGATTAGCTACCCGCGATATCGGTTGAGTTCTTTAATTCTTACAAGACTAAGCGCATATTAAATAATCGGTAATTGACGTTTAAAAAGCATCGTTTTCATAAACAAATATTACGTATGTATATGTTGACAAAAGAAATGATTATGAGACCGGGCCAATGCATGACAAGCCCACCGTGAACTCACCAGCCTTTTGGTTGACACTTGCGTGGTTTTAACTTTTGCAGATCGCTGAGGAGTATCCGGAGCAGGTTGACATGGCACAAGAAATTGTTTACTTTCACTTGAACTAACTTGGGAATTTATATAACAATTTATGTTTTGTAATTAAAGCACGCGGTTAGTGCTAAGATATTTATGTTTACATTCCGCTGCGTAACCTTTGAAACTGTTTTATTTATGAACAATGGACTTTACTTTGATTCGTTTAGTATTTGTAACTAATGGTTGTGGTCCTGGTCTAGTCGCGCCCCTTAACGGTATAAACGCCGTTAGTGGTTAATTGGGGGTGTGACAGTCGTCGCCTCCGTGCCGCCTCTCCGAGTCTGCCGCCTCCCCGTCATCCACCGCCGCCGTCTAAGCCGAGTCGCCGCTCACTCTGTCGCCGGCTCCCCCCGCCGACGTCCTCAGCTGCGAACCGCCGTGAAACGGCGCGTTCGCCCATCGTCCGCAAACCACAGTTCGTGCCCAATCTGACGTACGTGATTTTCTAGGTGCTCGAGTCACCGCATAGTAAATCTGTAACCGCGAGTATTATGCGATTCACCCATCGAATCGTCACCTACGAAACCCTAGCGTCACCGTTGACTTTCGGTGTCTCGAACGTGTATTTATATCACCGCTCAAGTATATCTAAAATCTTCGTTAGTTTAGATTTGTTTATTTTAATTTATTGTTATACCACATTCTTGTTTTAACGCGTTTTGGTGTTTGCGCATTTTTGGTTATTGTCGAATCCTGTTGATTATGCTTTACGTTAATAAACAGGTTTTCGTGTATTGTTAATTAAATCGTTTTTCCGCTGCGTATTAAATTAATTGTTAATTTAATTATCTTGAATTTAATTTACTAATTACTCGATGAACAATTTAATAATCATCTGTCATAAATAATTATTCGATTAAAAAAAATTGGCATTACCAGGGACCCGAATACCACTGTCAACAGATATATCACCTAGGTCACATGAAGTAGATTCCCCAACCCTTATTGCAGGTAATATATTGTTGGACTTGGTTCAATCACCCAACCCACATTCTGCTGATAAGGTGACTTGCAGTACTGATGAAGCAAGTCAGGTGGAAAGGGCTGACACTACTCATGATGTCCCACTGGACCCTGAGGACAGTGCCAACATCTTTACGACCTAATCCTCGGTAACTGTATCAGTCAGGGAACCTATTCAGGATCCTTTGATTGACAACAGGAATCCCAGGTGCCAAGAAACCATGGGTGCTGAGCATGAACAAGGTCAGCTTGTTTGCTCTTCTTTGCTCAAATATACTGGCAACACACCAGTTGAGAGCAGCAAGACACATAGTGAATTGACGGTTCGATGTACAAAACTTGAAAATGAATTGGTAGCTCTCCGTGCAATTATGAGAGCTTAAGGAGAAGAAATTGAACGGTTGAAGGCAGGATAATCTTTGAAAGCCACTGATAGGTAAGGTTGTCAACCATACGTTGAAATGAAATTCACATGTCAAAGTAGATTTAATTCAAAATAGGATCTTGCACAGGGTGTCTTCATCAGAAGTTGAACAAGTTGATCCGGTTGAACAACTTCATCCGGAGGAAGAAGACAATGTTTATCCGGTTGAACAACTTCATCCGGAGGAAGAAGGCCATGTTGATCTAGTTGAACAAGTTGATCCGGTTGAACAACTTCATCTGGAGGAAGAAGGCCATGTTGATCCGGTTGAACTAGTTGATCCGGTTAAACAACTTCATCCGGTGCAAGTGACTTCTGATAATCAGATGATCACATGTGTGATGAGTGATCTGCAAACCACAAATGTGGAGATAGCTCCTGAAGCTCTATCTTTCATGAGATAGAGGTGCTCCATCTCTGCCCATCATTCCTGTTTTAAAGCCTAGTGCTCCATCTCTGCCCATCATTCCTGTTTTATAGCCTTGTGTTCCATCTTTTCCCATCATTCATGTTTTTAAGCCTAGTGCTCCCCCTGCTACTCCTAAAACATAAAAGGTTGTTGAAGCTGATGTTGAAGAAGATGGAGTCAAAGACAAGGTGTTTGCAGCTATTAAAGAGACAAAGCATGTGGAGCCAAAGACTGAACCTCCTGATGAGAATGATTTTCCTGCTCAAGCAATCAGATTTAGGAAAGGAAAATTGGTGATGCCCCAGTACCAATCAGATTCTGACAAGGTGTTTGCAGCTGTTAAGAAGACAAAGCCTCCAACATTCATTGATGATCAACATGTATATCTCCCTGAAGATGAGGTAAACATGATTAAACAGACACTTGCAGATGCTGAGAAAGCTGAACAAATATAAAGGGATGGAGACATGGCCTTGTCATTCAAACTAGAAGGAGACATGCTGAGTTATCAAATGATAAAGTAATAATGGGTCTGATAAATGAAATCAAGAGAATGTCTATTGACGAGAAAATGGCAATGATGGACTCTGAGAAGGAGACAAGAAAAAGAAGAATGGCCACAGAATCTGACAAAGAGATCAAAGCTGAACAAGAAAAGACCAGACTGTGAAAAAACCTTCACATTGCCAAACTCCTTATGAAGTTCACATATATGATTGTAGCCACAGAATCTGACAAAGAGATCAAGGATGGTGAATTAAAACTGAAGGAAAAGATAGATGCTGATGAAAGGCAAGAGAAGATAAAAAAGGGAAGAAGAGATACCGAAAAATCTTAGAAAACCCTATGATAGAGGAAGAAAAACTCAAGCTTCTCAAATGCTATTTCATTAAGATGAGGTGGGGACCCAAAAAAGATCAATCCTTCTGGTATTAATAGCTTGAGAATCAGGTGCATTTTCAGATCTGAACAGAACTCTAGCCTCACAACAACCCATAAGAAACTCTCCTAGAACTAGTAGACCAGCAAAAAAGCCTAAACCTGTAAAGCCTCCTAAACATGTAACATTAAAGCCTCTTCCACCAAAGTTTAGAACATACAACTTCACACCCTTTATACCACAACCTATAATTGATCATACCCTTCCATCTCCATATCCTCACCTATACAAACCACGAAACCCCTCATCTCTACCTAAATCACCAGAAAAACTACCCATCAAGAGAATATAGTCAGTGGCTAAGAAGGGAAAAGCAAAAGTGATCAATGAGGAGGATGAATACAGAGATGTCCATGTTGAAAGGAGAAGAATCATCTCCTGGAGGTATGATGATCAAGCCAAAGTATACATGTTCACAACCAGTTTAGATGAGGTACTAAAGTTTACAGCTGAAGAAGCTATGTACAATCTCACTGACCATGAGTTGGGTGATGTTAGACAGCTACGTGGTGATATGAAGGGTACGTGTTCACAAGAGGACTCCTTAATGCTGAGGATAAAGATGTATTTGGATGACTTATACAGGGAAGTAGATGAAACCACACAACGCAGCATTGACAATCCTGTTTTGATGCTTGAAGTTGATAAGGATGGAAAGTTGGTAGTCTATAGAGCTGATGGGTCATTCACAAGGCATAGTACAGTTCCAGACCCAGAATGGAGCCAGGCTGACAATGACCGAATCCATTAAATAATAAAAACTAATAGGCTTCATGTGGTTAAGATAAAACAGGTGACCAACTGGGAGTACAAGAAAGAAACAAACATGTATCACATTTTCACCAGTGAACATGGCGAGACAATTAGAAGATGCTCTAAATGGGCTTTCTGAAGATGAGATACGAGATATTTTCAGGATTGGTGATAGTGACAGTAGAATAGTGACACGGACCTATCATGAAAGTCTCCTATGTCACAAGGCCAAATTTCGGTTACAAGCTACTAAAGAGGAGAACAAGATAGGAACCGGATGAAATTGGTTGGAAGAAGAGTTGATCCATGTATTTGTGTACATTTGCATAAGTTGTTCCAGTTTATATGTTAACATAAGTTGTTACAGTTTTATTCATACAGTTTTCGTCTATAATAACATACACATTTTCAATGAATCATAGCAGACTGTTAGAGCATATTCCTATGTCACGATGTGTCTCGTGTATTGTATCTATGTAATGAGAGCAACTGTGTGAGTCTAGTTAGGCTGCTGGGCGTATCACATGGTCCGCCGGACCAGTTGGTGCTGCGTATCAGTTGATACGCTGGTTGATACGCCGGTCAGTCTAAGTTACCTATAAATAGGTAGCTTGTGTAGAATGTAGAGCACTCTTGATATATTCTACACTTCTGTGTGTGTTTCTGTGTGTGTGCTCTCAAGGCTTATTAATACAAATTCCATTTGTATTTACTTGTTTGATCTTATCTTCATCTCATTATCACGTGATTAGCAAACGATCCATCGCTCCATGGTTTTGCAAGTGGTATCAGAGCTATCTGGTTACATTTGCTGATCATATTCTGTGATTTTGGAGATTTTTAGAGAGAAAAAGTGGGTTTTGAAGCATTTTTCATCAAATTCTTTCAATTCCGGGTGTTTCCAAGGTTAAAAATGATTTTCGAGCATTCCTGGTAGGTTTTCGCATCTGTGTGAAGCAAATTTCAGTTCAATTTGTCAAAATTTGCGAAATCAGTCGATATCTGCATGAAAAACGACTGATCCGCCGGATGAAAAATCTGGTCCGCCGACTGGTCCGCTAGGCAATCTTCATCAGCTGGTCCGTGGCAGTTATAGCGTATCAGTGTGATCCGCTGGAAATTTTTGGTCCGCCGGATCAATCTGATCCGCTAGTACAATTTTGGTCCGCTGGTTATAAATTTGATCCGCAAGTATAATCTGGTCCGCTGAGATTGATCTGGTCCGCTTTTGGTCCGCAAATACAAATCTGGTCCGCTGAGTTTGGTTTGGTCCGCTGGCAGAAAAGTGTTCATCACTAAAACTGACGTAACTTGAGAACCGTTAAGAGTTACGGAACCCAATACCAGCCAAAACGTTCGTATCGACGAGATCTAGGACGTGTACCCGCCTACGGCCAGTACCGACAAGTTTTGACCCCCTAAATCCGCTTGGAAAGCCTTCGTTTTTGAGTTTGAAGTTTTGAGGTGTTAGATTTCGGAAAATATGTCGGATTTTCAAGCGTTTTCCGCGATTCAAAATACGATGCAAGCTATTATGAACTATGATAATGAAATAGAACAAGTCAGAAAGTTCCAAAATTACTCAGATTGGAAGATTATCATAGTTGGGTGAAGCGATTCAATGCCTATGTTGGTGCAAATGATGTTGATTTTTGGATATCTTACAATAATCTATATGAGTATCCAACAGGACAAAACGGAAGGCCAGTTTTGCAACAAAGTCTTACTGGTGAGCAAAAGAAGGCATATCAAGCAGAACAAAAAGCTTATGGTGCTTTAACAATGGCATTACCTTCCGACTTATTACATCAATTTTCTGCGTATACTTTTGCAAAAGAATTGTGGGATGCAATTCAAAAACGATGTGAGGGTAATGATCAATTCAAGAAAATCAAACAAAAGGTTCTAAGAAAAGAGTTCGACAATTTCAAGCATTATCCAGATGAGAATATTTCAAAGCTTATCACTAGGTTTTCACATTTGTTAAGTGAAATGGCTTTGGTTGGCATTAAAAAGGAAGAAGCTGATCTGAAAGAGAAGATACTAGAGGCATTACCTGAAAAATGGGAGAATTATGTAATGATGATTACTCATGATAAAGAATTTTCAGAATTGTCATTCATCAATTTAATTGAGCAGATACAAGCAAGAGATATGGAGTTGAGTGTCAACAAATCCATGCCTGCACAAGTACAGAATCCAGCTGCATATCGTGGTGAAAATGATTCTACCATAAATGCTAAAAAGGCAAACATTTACAGTGAAGGTCCTAGTACTGCATTTCTAGCTGGAAAAACTGAGAGTTATGGTGATTCTCCAGGTTGTACTTTTACAAGTCCAAACCGATCAGCAAAGTCTACAATTCCTGATAAGGCATCTGAGGATCTAGCTTCATTGTTATCTGCATTTATATCATCGTCAAATGGTTCAATTTTTGGGAAACTTGGAGAAGTTGATTTGGTTGCAAATGACTTAGGTGAGTTGAGTGATGATCATTTGAACGAGTTAGATTTACATTGGCAATTTGCTATGATTGTTGAAAGAGGTAGAAGATACATGAAGAAGCATGGTAAACAATCTTTTATTCCAGGAGGAAAACTTGGATTGGATAAATCCAAAGTTAAGTGTTTCAAATGTTCACAAGTTGGACATTTTGCTCGTGAATGTAACAATTCAAAAGTATCTGCATCCTCGTCTTCAACAAACAATTCTAAATCACAAGCTTTGACTTCATACACGGCTGAAGGATATGATTGGGACAGAGATATAGCAATAATTGAAGAGAGACAGAATCAGATAGCATTAACTGCAACTCTCAATGCAGGTAGTTCTACAGATTCTATCTACAAGACATCACCAGCCATGGTGTATAATGCTGATCTAAAACAATATGTTAAATTGTATCCTGATGAATCTGCACTTCTTGCCGAAGTTGGTTGTCACGAATTACATGATTCAGATTCAGACACAAGTTCATGTGAAACAGTTGTGGAAGATGGTACTGCAGAAGTGACAAAAGAGTTTCAAGAAAAATATGAATCTTTGTTAGCAGAGAATGGTTTGATTTCTGAAGAACTCAAAGCTGTTAAAGCTGAATTAGAATGTTCACAAGAAAGGTGTGCTGATTTAGAAAGAGTCAATACAGAACTGGTTCAAAGTGCTGAAAAATGGGAAACTGAAGCAAAGGATGCTATTGGAGATTTTGATAATCTATTCGAGAAATCAACAACTAGAGTGGAATCTCTTCTGAAGTCTAATGTTGAACTTCAAAAGGCTTTTGATGACGTTACTGCTGCTGAAAATGTTCAAAAAGCAGTGATTTCTGAATTACAAGATAGAGTTCTAGAACTTAAAGAAGAACTTTCAAAGCTTAGAGATGAAAATGTTCAGGTTCGTGAGAAGAATGGAATTTTAACAAAAGATGTTGCTTATTACACAAAGAAATGGGAAAAAGTTCATGCTGAGTTAATGGACATTTGTGATACAAAAAGACAACTAAAGTCAGAATACAATGAGTTGTCAGATCAATTTATTGATGTTCAAAAAGAATTGATGGATGCTCAAGTCAAGATTTCTGAGTTGAAAATTGAGATTCTTGTTCTTCAAAAACAAGTAAAGAATTCAGCTATGTCTCCTACTTTACTGAATTACATTTACAATCAGGAGAAGAGTGACGATAGTGTGAAATTAGAGGATTTGCATTCTGTTCCAGCTCCGGTGGTTATCTTAAATCCTCCATCTGTGTCACTTGATCCAAGAGCTGAATTGCAAGATTATTCTAAATTTGCAACTCCAGCAAAGAAGAAGAAAAACAAATCTGAGAAACGGGAGAAGAAATTGGGTGAAGCTCCAAAGTTTGTCTCAAGTTCCAAAGTTTTGGAAGAGCAAAAGATTTGTGAGAAAGTTGATTCTGTTCCTTCATTTGTTATTGAAGAAGAAAAAGCTTTGCTTCAAAGTAACAACTTGAAAGATATTAAAGCTAAGTTCAATAGCGAGGCTAAAGAACGAAAAGTTCCAGAATTTTCTTCAAGTTCTTCGAAAATTCTAGGGTATAAACAAAAAGGCTTGGGTTATATTGTTAACGAAGAACCAGTTTCAACACTACCACAGAAGCAGCCAAAGGGGAAGGCTAAAGAGAAAGTTTCAGGTCACAAGAATCTGTCATAGCAAAGGACACAAAAGGTGTTCAAATCAAAGAATGCTGATTACTATTCTCGAGGATCTTCTTATAGTTCTGGTAATTCTTCACGAAGTCCATCTCCACGGTATGATTCTTCAGACGATTTCTTTGATTCGTTTGGTTCAGAAAATATTTTTGGTTATCATGATGTGTTTAAACAGGACAAGAGAAATTTAAAGAATTTTGTTGATAAAAACCAAATTTTTGAATCAAATCTGGGTAGCAGTTCCCTTAATGTTTTTCAAAGGAAGTGTTATGCATGTCGTAAACCAGGACATCTTGCTGCACAATGTCCTACGAATGCGAGCACTGACGCTTATGTGAACAAAACTGCTAAATATGTGAATTTAATGGTCATATTTTTGATGAACCACAACCTTCGATGTATAATTCAACTAGTAAGCCGTCTTGGGCAAAGACGCAAGTTGATAATTTTGTGGATTCATTGAAAAATTTTCAATCGCCCAAGATATGGAAACCACGAGTTGTTTCCATGGCAAACAAAGACCATGTTGAAGACACCGGGCGACCCGAGGCTGTTGACTCGGGCCGATCCCAAAATCACTAATGTTTTATCTGGTGTCTGCAGGTTTCTTCAAGAAGACCTGTCATGCGTGTGTTGCTGATAGTGAAGAACTTGCTTAATTTAGTGTTTCAATGACATATCATTTTCAAATGTTTTTCAACCGATTTTTCCAAAACTAAAACTGCAAAGTGTCAGTGTTGGTCGATCAATTTTCTTTCTTGTTCATGTGTTTACATTTTGTAGTTGTACATATTTTTAGGGGGAGAAAATTGAAAATTAAAAAAAATAGTGTTTGTTTGAATTTTAGGGGGAGAAATTGGAGAATATAAAAAAAAACAATTAAAAATTGAGAAATTGATCCGACAAAAGCGAGAAATGATGGTACATCAGCATATATGTTATCTGCCATGGATAGACTAAGTCTAAAGGCTGTAGGTACTTGCATAATCTGTGAATGTGCATGACTAATCTGATATCTGCAAGTAAGATATAAACATAAAGCTTGCCTGATGATCTTTGGTTATTTGCTTCTTGATGAATGCTGTGTGATGATTCCAAAAATAGAATAAAGAGATATCCTGATGAATGCATGTTTTCATTTTGCAAAAATTTCAACTTGTTTGATTTTCTTTATTTTGTCAAACGATCGGCCTTTCTCTGCGTATCGAAAGATCGACCTGATTGGTGTTCGTTTGACGTTCTGATTTATTTTCTTTGGTGTTTCGTATAATCCATCGGACTTTCTCTGCGTGTACGGGAGTACCGACCTGATTGTTGTTGGATTATACAATTTCTGCTTTATTTTATATTTCTTATTTTCCTAAACAATCGGACTTTCTCTGCGTGCTCACAAGCCGACCTGATTGTTGTTTGTTTAGGGTTCTGCTTTATTTTTGCATGACTCATCAAGGATGATTAAATCTCTAAGAAAGTTGGATTTATATGAATATGATGATTTACCAGTATTTCTGATAGAGTGGAGGCCGAGTTATCAGTGCATGATAAAATTACCTTAAGCATATCTGAAAACGATAAAAAAAAATGATTGGTGCATGCTGAAATAAACATAAATGTTGTATTTGCGATTATCTTGGCTTGCATGCTGATTAAGACCGAAATTGAAATGTGCTAGATGCGTTATGTCTGATATGATCTCGTGTCGTGATCTTTCTCGCAAAAATACCAAAAATATAGTGTAATTTTGTATTGCATTTATTTTTTTTAGTAAAATTCAAAAAGATTTTTGGTGTGTTTTAGCATAACTTTGAAAAATCAAAAAGATTTTAGATGTGTTTTGATCTAAAGTTTCTAAAAGCCAAAAAGATTTTATTTCTTAGTTGTTTTCGATTGACCATCACTTGATACAAAATCAAAATTTCAAAATCAATATCTTGGATTCTCAAAGAGAAGTTTTGCACCAAGATTAAATTAAGCTTGGTAATTTGTATAGGAAACAAAAACTGCACTTTTTGTCTTCTAAAGTCGCAGGTTCTGTGTGTTAAGACTCAAGCATGGTGAAAGGGGGAGTTTGTTATATCTTTCTCAAGTGGATCTTGATGATCAAAGATGTTTCAGGAAGAGATCCAGCCATGCAAGCTCTGTTTCTGACAAGATTTCAAGTTGAAGATCTGATGCAGCAATGTTGAAGATTGAAGACTAGAGATTTTGTTAGACTAGATACACTACACGTTAAGGGGGAGTTTTGTTAGAGCATATTCCTATGTCACGATGTGTCTCGTGTATTGTATCTATGTAATGAGAGCAACTATGTGAGTCTAGTTAGGCTGCTGGGCGTATCACATGGTCCGCCGGACCAGTTGGTGCTGCGTATCAGTTGATACGCTGGTTGATACGCCGGTCAGTCTAAGTTACCTATAAATAGGTAGCTTGTGTAGAATGTAGAGCACTCTTGATATATTCTACACTTCTGTGTGTGTTTCTGTGTGTGTGCTCTCAAGGCTTATTAATACAAATTCCATTTGTATTTACTTGTTTGATCTTATCTTCATCTCATTATCACGTGATTAGCAAACGATCCATCGCTCCATGGTTTTGCACAGACCTCCATTTTACTCATAACTGTGATCTTACATGAAGTATATATTCATATGTTATATTAGTAAATGTTGGCATTTTGATATGGTGGGATGAGATGATTTATAAGCAGGATAAATTTTACTTCTTCAGTAAATTGGAAGAAGAACAAAACCAGATGAACTACAATTCCTCAGGAAGAAGAGTTCATGAGGATTGAGAGAAGATGAACTAGAGTTCTTCAGGATGAACCGGGTAAACTAGAGTTCTAAAGTTCTTCATGATGGTTAACCAGTAAACAATAAAATAAACATCACATCAGTTCACAATAAAATCTATTTGCAACAATCAAATTTAGAATAAAATCAACTTTAATGATTGAGATAAAATCTATCTACATTAATGGGGTTAACCAAAACAAAACAGGAGGAAGAGTTAACAAAAACTTTAATATATATATATATATATATATATATATATATATATAAATTGATCTATATACAAATATTTTAATCAGGATCCTATACAAAGATCTATCTAACTAGCTAAGACCTAGCATCCGACATATAGTCTACATCATCAAAGAAGCTGCTGCTGCTGCTGTCATCAGGAAACTGCTTTTGGCCAGGCGGCAATCTCGGTCCCAACTCGGAGGTGTAGGTGGAATCCCTATTCCGGATTAAATACACATCCAGCTCTCTCTCCCCCTCTGGTCCCTGGAGATGAAGTTTCATATCCACTACAACTTCGTCAGTGATGAAATCAGCGTACTCAAGCCCATTTGTGATGGACAGAGGTGGGATCCTCCAGTAAATGAGGAAATAGCCATTCGATGTATGGTTTAGGTATTGCACCATTTGATTCAGATCATGACAATCAAATGTGCGAATGTCGACATAGTTGACAAAATCCACCTTTCCCTTCCACTCATCCTGGCCGGTGGCATTCCTGTGGAAATCGCCGCAGTGAAGGATCTTGAGGATGAATCTCCGACCACCTGTAAAAAAAACCCAAATGCAGAGTAGAGAGTAAGTAATTAAAAAACATAAAACCCTAAAAATAAAAACCTGCAGCCATTGTTGAGTGAAAATACACTTACGGGGAGTCTTGCCATAGTAGGGTGCTGGTTCATTAACACCCCTAATCCTCCATTGTTTACCGAAGGCATCCATTGATCAATCAAGGTTATTTTATGAGAAGATGAAGATTCTTAATGATTAGGAAATACGTTCGTACAGAAGATTTTGGTGGCAGGGAAGTAGAAATTTAAAGGCGGTCAGGCCACGCTACCAGCTATGGTGGCAAGAAGTGGAAAGGTCAGGCCACGATAACCGTGTATATTTATTACCCTTTAGCCACGCAAATCATGTTTTTACCGTGTCTATTATTACCTTTAACCATGCAAATTTTGTTTATCAATTATTTTTTATGTGATGGGAGTAACTAAATAAGTTCTGGTTAAAATATAACCAATTAACACTTCTGTCTCAATGGTTTTTCTTAATCTTGTAGTGTGTTCCTTTCTTTTGACTGACCCAGGTTCAAGCCTTATTTGCTACATTTTATAATTTTTTGATTGACTAATAATGTGATGACATGATTTATAAACTAGATAGATTTTACTTCTTCAGTAAATTTGAAGAAGAACAAAACCGGATGAACTAGAATTCCTCATGAAGGAGTTCATCTAGATTGAGAGCAGATGAACAAAACCGGATGAAATTTTTAGACAACTGTTTGATTGCCTTGGCGGACTGAGATGATTTATAATTAAACATGATCAATTTTAGTTATTCATTAGAGAAGAAGAAGAATAGAACCGGATGAACTAGAGTTTTTCAGGATCAAGAGTTATTCAGTACTAGAACCGGATGAACTAGAGTTCTTCAGGATGAACCGGATAAACTAGAGAACTTCAGGATGAACTATATGTAATAGAACTGGATGAACTAGAGTTCTTCAGGATGAACCGGATAACTAGAGTTCTTCAGGATGAACTATATATACTATAAATAACCAAAGTTGTTATTTATGTTCCTAGTCTATACGATATTCCCATGTATTTAAACTCATTATTTAGTGAATTAAAATCATTCTAGTTGAATACAATTCTTTATACACTACGATTTAGTCACACAACCTAATATATGTAGAAGAAAACCGGATGAACTAGAATTCTTCAGGAAGAAGAGTCAAACACACATCGGATGCATAGCACATAAACAATTACATATATAATCCAAAAGATGTGATATCCGTTAATTAATTACAAATATATATAATAAAAAAAGTGCATAAACTTAAAACATGCTCCCACTAGAGAAATTATCTGAATCGTCATATCGGCCTGTTCTCCATGGGTAGCTACCTTCAGAGGGGGAGGAGGAGGAGGAGGAAGACACCTCCACATCTCCATCGAGGTAGATGGATATGACCTCCTCGTCCTTGACGTGCAGGGACAAGGCCCTGACATCCCTCGGATCATCAGTGAATGGAACCACTCTATAATCTAGAGACAACCTGTCACACCCTAACCGACGGCGGAAACGTCAGGGCATGATTAGATTTCCCATAAGCTCATGACAACTAATTTAGTGACAATAGTTAAATAATGCATTTCATTGATAACATTAAAAAAATACAACGATGCACCACATATTGATAACAAATACAATATATTTATTAAACTAGGTCCAAAAGCCCTATGTGATAGTATCTTGAAACATCGACACCTTAGCCTGCAACATGTATAAAATAAAGGGGGGTCAACTATAAATAGTTGGTGAGTAACCACAAGTTTGATACATAACATATATTTAAAAACATGCGTTACGTGTCATATGATAGAATAAGTGAAATATAACATGCTAGAAGGTATTGACAATATGAAAGACTAAACTTTACCAATATTGTTGGCATAAACAAACCTCAATGACATATGCTAGATTCCATAACCCGCAGGTTAGTCTAAATGAAATAATGAAATAGGCTCCAAACACCCAACGCCAAACTGGTCAAGTTGAGTGGGTTGTCAACCGATAGATCTACCTTTGTTACCCCTGTAGGTCCAGAAATAACACCAAAACATGATATTGTGATCTCTAACAAGTGCGGAAACCTTGTAGAGATTGATTCAAGAGAAAGATGATGTAAGAGACTTGATAGCAAAGATGAAACAACGCAAAAGATCAAATCTAGAGTGAAAACCGATCAAACTTTCATATAACTTGAAGAACTCGTAAACACCAATATAAGAGAAATCGTAATCCAAAATCCTAGAAAATCATAAACACTATGGGTTTCTATACTACCCATTACAAACCCTAGTCTTAGTCATAAACACAACAAAACCGGCCCACATAAGCCCAATCGTAAATACTAAGCCCGAACCGGTCTAAAACTAAAGCCCAAAGATCTAATGTTCATGCCTCTAGAGTATAGCCCAACAATCTTCCCCTAGGCATGAACCATTAGACTGTCTAAGGAAGACATAAATCAAATCTGAATGTATGAGCTCCTTTCCTTGACCACCAACCTTTCTCCACAATTAGATTTGTCGTGCCATGAAACATACCCACCCGTATAGCATTCTCCATGTCATGTTCATCACCAATTATTGGACGGGATGCCAGGAGCTTGATATCATTCTCTCAGAATCTCAGCAAATCAACAGGATCAAACATGCGGAACTCTCTCAACTTCTTGCAAACAACCACCACCTCATACGTTGTAGGATCATAATACCAACTATCAAAATTCTTTACAAGCGTATGGTCTTCTATTTCATCGAGCATGTTGATAACTCGAGTTCGTTTGGTGGGAGGACACCTCATTTCACCAATTGGCTCATTGGTGACCGGATCTGTTCCGGTTTCAACCCACTTTACAACCTTTAGATCAAAGTTTGCAAAGTTTTCCTCCATTTGGGCTATCAAATTGTTGCGAACCAGATTACCATGATTTTTGTTCCACCTGTTAATGATCGGTGCCCTCAGCAAGTTCCTCAACTCTGTTTCAGTCCATGAGTGGAATTGACCTCTTGATCGGTAGTACTCGACTGGACTATATCCATCTCTCACCACAGCAAACAATTCCTTTTCAGCATCATAATACCAACACAAAATTGGTTCCCGGCTCCCCTTCTTGTCTAATTCACTCTCTCCCACATCTATGGAGTACAGCCTAGGGGTAGGACCTTTGAAGAACTCTTTGAACCAATTGACCTGACCTTCAGGAGCCTTTAAAATAAATCTTCCACCACGAACATACTCAGACATCTCAATTGTGTCATCTCCTTCATCTTCATGTATTGCACTTATATCTTGAATTCCTTGAGATGAGCTTTGGCCATGGTCACCAGATGATTTTAAATCAACAACACCTTTCAACTCTGAATGCTTCTTCTTCAGATCCATCAAGGTTTCATACAAGAACTTAAATCTTAGCTTGTTAGCTGCCTCGTTCTCTTTCAAAGTCTTGTTTTCATCTTTAAGTGCTTTTATCTCATTTTGACGAATTCTGTTTTGAGACATAAGATAATTAATTTGAGGATCAGAACTTAACCTCATCTCAATTGGGAGATCAGATGCTCCCACAGCAGCCTGAAAAGGTCGGAAGCTTGGAATAGTTGGTGGCAGACTTGACTCAGTAGAGATGTTCGCTCTTACTGGACTGGGTTCCACAAAAGTGTTGTCAACCTCCAGAAATTGCCTTTCTTCATGAACTGGTCTATGTTCATTTAGAAGAGGACTTTCAGTCTGTACTAGGGCAGGTTGATCTACATCATTATGATCTGAGGCTTCTTCTTCAACGACAGGAATCTGTGAACTTGGACCTGCTGGATGGAACATCATCAGACCTGAGCTTGTCTTTTGCATCTTGAATCTTGTAATTCTTGGGTCATTTCTTTTCCTTGGGGCTATCTCAGAAGGTTGACTAGATTTTGTAGACATGAGATTATCAGCAACATTATCATTCAAGTCTTGAGGGATTGAGTCATCACTTGATGCATAGCTCACATCATCCCTGTTTCTTTTGTTGCTTATAGGCTCCAGATCTCTATAAATATCATCTTCATCTTCATCTACAGGCAATATATCATCCAATACATTTTCTTCACCATCTTCAGAAGAAACATGTGATGCCTGCACATCTATTGGAGCATCTTGATCTTCAGCAAGTGACACATTCATAGCAGGCACATCTGGTTCAGGGTTAGCTTCTTGATCAGACTCTATCACTTGTTCTCTGGCACACTCATAAAATGCTCCTCTCTTCACCCATTCAAGTCGTCCTTGGAACATATTCTTTCCACTTTTCTCTTGAGTCTGCAGCCCAAAAACACTGTCAGTCATGAACTTCAAGTCCAGTTTCTCAACCCTTTCTTCAATCATTGGATACTTTTTCATCACTACCATCTGTACAAATCTGGGAGTCATCAGAAATTGATCTCTTGCACTTGACATTGCATTGCTCGCCCAATCTGACAGCATCATCTTAGAAAAGTTAAACTCCCAATTTAATGCAAGAGCAACGAATGTAGTAGCATGCATTTTGTTTAGCTGATCAAAGCTAGTCCTTTTTCCAAGAAATGATTTTTGCAAGTAATGTGCCAGACACCTCCAGTAATGAGGTAAGAGCCTTTTGTAGATAGGCGGGTAGTTTCCTTCATAACCCAAAAGTCGAGTGCCTTCTGTCACTTAATCCGTAGTGTACTCCATCTTGTCTGTAGCTTTATCATTAATGATCAACCCTTTACGTATGTCTTCTTCCACAATCTCAATCGGGCGGTTTTGAATTTTTGCAGTGATCTTTGTCTTGTTGGAGTTCACCCTTGCAGTGCCCCAGAATTCTCTGACTAGGCATTCATCAATCTGCACATGAGTCCTTAGGGCATGGTTAATTTTGCAGACGTTCATTCCTGCAATCAGTGAATAGAATAACTCCATGTGCTTCTCTGGAGGGTTGTCAAGGTATGCGGGAATGCAATGATCTCTATCGAAGAGCATTTCATCATTTATCATAGCATCTGCCATCTGACAAAACGAGACAAGTGGATCAGTCTTAGAGTCATCATTGAACAAAATGAAATCTAAAAACCAGCACAAGTTTCAATGTTTCTTTTCAAATATCAACTTCTTAATTTTTTTTTAAATAGAATTGAAGAATGGGTTTACGACACTTAAAATTTGGGTTTACGACAAGAAAAATGGGTTTACGATATATAAAATCGGGTTTACGACAATTGCAGTGGGTTTACGATAAAGCATTGGCGACTGGGCCATGGTCCAGTCATAAACTCCGAAGTCCAGTCGTAAACACCGAAGCCCAGTCGTAAACTCTATCGTAATCTCTCGGTCGTAAACGCAAGTCGTAAACTCGGATCGTGAACGCCAACGGTCATCTTCTTCCTCAGAAATCGTAAACGCCGAGAAACCCCATTTTTGTACCTGCAAAAAAAACTCATAAACTCGTCAAAACACCTTAAACAAGCAATCTACATATCGATTACTACCTTTTATCGAACAATAACCACAACGACTGCTCCTAATCACGAGAAATCGACTCAAAACACTAAAAGAGATGATGATGACCACCGAGTGAACAAAAACACAAAAAATCGTGAATAATCCAACGAAAACTGTCGATCGGAGAGGGGGTTTGAGTGTTTTGTGGTGGAAAACGAAGACGAGGGTGTTGTTGTGCTCGGGTTACATAGTGGACGGTCGGAGGTGGGTTGAAATGATTTTCCGGCGAGGTAGTGACGGTGGCTAGGGTTTCGGGGGTTGGGGTCGTAAACGGAGAGTGAGAGGAGAGGTGGTAATCGTAAAAAGATAAAAGGGTTTTATATGTTAAAAATTTTCAATAAGACCCCTTCAAGTTTGAAATCATTTCAAGTACACCCCAAACCTCAAAAATTGATAATTCTCATGAAAACTTGATAATTTTAAAAAAAAAAAAAAACCTTTGAGAATTTACAAAACTTCCCCTCAGACTCATACCACGAGTATCTGATCATGATCATAAAAATTTAAATTTTTAAATAGACAAAAGCCCCAAGTTGAAATATTTACAATCTTAAACCAGAAATTTAATATTTACTTGCCTTTATGCAGATTATTTTCAGACGAATCTTTGACTGAAGAACCCTTTTCAGCTTCCGTTACTCGACGCTCTAGGCAATTGTCAGGATATATGACCACATAAACTCACATATAGTCAAGTGCTTAAATATAATACAATATTATCGTCATGTTTAACCGTCTCCACACCTAATTGTTCATAGCAAAACCTACCCAACCTCAGAGTTTATCGAGGATTCACAAACCCCCAACTTGAGGAACCATGCAACACCGCTATGACTGCCACTTATTTTCTTTATTATCAGTTGGTGATCAGGTCGGCCGCATAAGCACGTAGAGAAGACCAAACAGAATAAATTTTTATTTTTATTTTTCTTTTTCTTTTCATTTTTCATCATTTTCATCATTTGTTTTTTAAATTTCTTTTCTTTTTCTTTCCTGTGGTGTTGTCATAACAGCATAAACATGGAGTGTGAGAGAGTGAATACTAGGTAGATACCACTCTCAACCCATTTTTTGCCGGGACTCAGTTTTTTAAACCATGTACACTAGGATGGGAATCTAAACATATATAGAGTTTAAGTTTACTGCACTTACATAGATGATCATAGTTTTGGTTGAGCTTACCGACATATCATCTTTGAGCAATCTTTCACTTCAGCCTTACACGTGTCAGTCTCCAACTGTCTTGAACATATATAGCACGTCCTATCAATTTAACACAAAAGACTTCATAAAAAAAAACTTCTCACATAGATTTTCAGATTTTCTGAAACTGTACCATTTCTTCCCCTGTTTTATGAGGCTTTTGGAACCAAAAACTTAGTTTTTTTTTAAAAGGGAACAAAATTATGTACAAGAAAGTTGATCAGATCATTCCTCGAAGGCAATCATCCTTAGGCCTTCAACACATGTTTCAAAATTTGGACGAGGAAGGGGTTTTGTGAAAATGTCCGAAACATTCTGATCGGTGCTCACCTTTTGGAGCTGAATTAACTCCCGTTCATAGCAATCACGAATAAAATGTACCTTTATGTCTATATGCTTTGTTTTGGAATGTTGGACAGGGTTTTTTACAATTTCCAGAGCAGCAGCGTTATCACTTAAGATTGGAGTGTTAACAAATTCCATACCGTAATCAGTGAGCTAATTTTGTATCCATACTACCTGTGAGCATCCAGCTGACGCTGCCACATATTCAGCTTATGCAGTTGACTTCGAGACGGTATGCTGCTTTTTGCTCTGCCGTGAAATGAGTCTGTCTCCCAAATATTGACATCCACCAGTTGTTGATTTCCTGTCAACATCACTACCTCCATAATCACTATCAGTAAATGCAAATAATTGAAAATCAGTGTTCTTTGGGTACCAAAGACCAAGCCTAGGCCTGCCCTTCAGATACCTAAAGATACGTTTAACAGCAGTTAAATGTGAGAGTTTAGGATTAGCCTGGTAACGTGCACACATACAAACTGCATGCATGATGTCTGGCCTGCTTACTGTCAAATAAGTAAGTGATCTGATCATTGACCGATACATGAATTCACTCACTGATTCCCCATTTAGATCAGCTGACAGTAGAGGTCGGGATGCCATGGGAGTGGAGATAGGCTTGGAGTCCTGCATCTTAAATTTCTCTAGAATCTCATTCACATATTTTGCTTGATGAATGAGAATTCCAGATTCATCCTGTTTCACTTGTAATGCTAGAAAGAAGCTCATCTCCCCTTGATCACTCATTTCAAATTTCTTTCTCATTATATCTTCAAACTCAGTGCGTAATTCTTCGTTTGTTGACCCGTAGATGATGTCATCTACATAAACTTGCACCATGATGATGTCATCCTTCACCCTCTTTCTAAACAGTGTTTGATCAACCACTCCTCTTGTGTAACCATTCTCCACCAAGTGATTTGATAGAGTTTCATACCATGTGCGCGAAGCTTGATGCAAACCATACAAAGCTTTATCCAGGAGATACACATGGTCTGGATGTTCCTCATCTATGAACCCTGGTGGTTGAGCCACATAAACTTCTTCATTCATTTCAGCGTACAGAAAAGCCGTCTTGACGTCTATCTGATGCACTGTGAAGTTGAGATATGATGCCACTGCAAGGAATATTCGAATAGCTTACAATCTAGCCACTGGTGCATACACCTCATCATAATCAATTCCATGAACCTGTCTATGCCCTTGTACAATCAGCCTTACCTTGTTTCTGACAATGATACCCGTATCATCTTTCTTGTTTTTATACAGCCATCTTGTGGGTATAACCTTCTTGTCTTCTGGCCTTTTCACTAGTCGCCACACCCCCAGCTTTGAAAATTGATTCAATTCATTATGCATGGCCTCCATCCAACTTGGATCTCTAAGTGCTAACATCACATTTGGAGGCTCAATCTGAGAGATAAAACATGAGTACATACAGAAATTAATATCACCCATGCGGCTTCTAGTAGTCACTCCTGCTGAAACAGGTCCAAGCACATTGCTGAGTGGATGATCTTTGTTGATTCTAGTTGCTTGAACATCTGGCACTGAAACAGAAATAGGTAGGTTAGTGTTAATAATATTATCATTCAAACCTTGGGCTTGTGTCTCCTCTGGAACATCATGAGTTCCTGAACATTTTGGAACATTTGCATTAATATTCTTAGAAGCCTCAGCTGATGCATTATCACAAGCTCTTTCCACAGGAGGCCTCACTTCAGTATTCGGATCAATAATATCTTCTTCTTCTCCCAGATTGTGAAATACATTTGAGAAATTGAACCCTTCAAACAATGTCCCATAGTCAAAAATCCAGTCTGGCCCATTGCCTGCATCTGTTGGATTATCTTCCAGCCAATCAACATTGTATGCCTCAATTATCACCTTGGTGGTTTTGTTGTAACTCGATAAGCACTATTTGTTAAGTAACCGACAAAATAGCATTCATCAGCCTCTTCGAATTTCCCTACATCGGACTAAATTAGAACCGTGCATGGACACCCGAAAGTCTTGAAGTACCCCACCTTCGGCTTCTCTCCATAAACAATCTCATAAGGAGTCTTCTCATGTCGCTTGTTCAAGAGTACTCGATTCTGCACATAACAAGCTGTGTTGACCGCTTCAGCCCAGAAGAAGATTGGCAGTTTAGCTTCATACATCATTGTTCTTGCTGCTTCAATGAGTGTTCTGTTTCTTCTTTCAGCAACTCCATTTTGTTGGGGTGTGTAGGGTGCACTGAACTTCCTTTCTATACCTTTCTCACCACAGAACATGTTCAATTCTGCATTCTTGAATTCTGTTATGTTGTCTGATCTTATAGCCTTCACTTTCTTGTTCAGCTGATTTTCTATAAGCGTGACGAACTGTTTCACAAGAGCCGGAGTTTCATACTTGTTTGATAAGAAGAAGACCCAAGTGAATCGTGAGTAGTCATCCACAATCACTAGACAATAAGAAAACTTGCTGATGCTTTGCACTTGCATGGGGCCAAAAAGATCCATATGTAGAAGTTGTAGAACGGATGATACATAATTTGTTATCTTCGGACGGTGTGGTAACTTGTGCTGCTTCCCCTTAGCACATGCCACACATTTCTCTACCGATGAGAAATCTTTGATGGGTAAATTTCTAACGTGCTCTCCCTTTGCCAGCTTTGACAGGTTCTTCATGTTAGCATGCCCCAGACGACGATGCCATAGTAATGCTAGATTCTCATTCTGCTTGGAGATAAGACAGGCTGCTTCTGAAGTTGGAGACTTACCCATATTAAGCTGATAAGAATTTCCTCATCTCGGTGTACGCATCAAGATGCACTCCTCGGGAATTTTGACACCAGGCATAAGTATAATGCATTCCTTGTTGTTGAATAAAACAGAGTATTCTCGATCACAAATCTGTGACACGCTAAGTAAACTATGTGACAATTCCTCCACGTAGTGCACGTCAGAGAACGTTAAGCTTCCATTCTTTACCACTCCTTTCTTGCTTATCTTACCACCAACTCCTCCAGCAAAAGACACACCTCCTCCATTAAAATCTTGAACATCTTCCAAAAGTGACAAGTCTCCCGTCATGTGTCGGGAGCAACCACTATCAACGTACCAGAGATTGTTGACAGATCTTTTTGGCTGTCCCTACATGAATCAAAGATCAGTTAGAGTCAGGTACCCAGGCCATAACAGATCTGGGCACACCTTTGGAATCAATATAGTTAACTAACTAAAAGGACATTCCTGCTTTTGATTCTGGCACACTCAAAATTTGAGTGTTGACTTTTGGTTTCCAATCAGGTTGTTTCTGAGATTTTGAAATATTAGTTGAGTTCTTTACAGATGTAGGTTTCTTTGGTGGAGATGTGGCCTTTTTACCTACTGGTTTTACAACACGTGTCCACTCAAGTTTCAATTTTGTATAAACCACTTGTTTCGTTTGAGTGACATCTTTTGGTTTCTCAATCATTGCTTTGCCTTTAGGTTTAAAAACATGTTTGACTTTAGATATTTGTTTCTCAATAGATTCTATTCTCCTTTTATCATTCTTTTTGTAAACTCCTTTAGCTATGTAAGTTGGTTTTGGATATTTGGCCACATTCCACTTTTCATCAACAGGCTTCGTCACTGGAGCCTTTGTGTTTGAAACCTTAGACTGTTGAGTCTTCATTGGTTCTGAACATTGCATCCCCTGTGACGAGGCTTGTTGCTTTTGACTTTTTATTTCACCCTCATCATTTTCTCCAACATACTGGTCCGTGGGTTTTGTGGATAGTATGGTTGAAAAGGTCTATTCACACAGTTAGCAGCAAAGTGCCCCGGTTTTCCATATTGAAAACAATTCATAAGTCTAGGCCCATCTACATGACTACAGAGATATGAGCGTCTTGGGTAAGACGACTTCCATTCAGGCTTATCATCCCATTTGTGTATAACATGTTTTGCAACTTTTTCAGGTTGTGTAATTAAACAAAATTGTTCTGATATAGATTTGTCTGTTCTGTTAAAAGTAGACACAACCTGGGGATAAGGAACGGAATCCTTGGGCTTAGACTCACGACCAAATTTAGTGTTAGGCACACAGATATTAAAACCATTAACAACTTCATTAGAAACAGAAACATGATTTGATGACAAAGACAAAACTGTTTGTTTTGACTTGGATGCATTAAGTTTAGACACAGATGCCAGAACATCATCCTTAGGTAAATCAGAAATTAAACTACTAGACTCATGACACTCTTTGACCCTCAAGCATTCGGCATCCTCCCCGGAAACATCTTCGATTCCTACTTCATCTGCACATGAAACAAAAACGTCAGAAGAACTAACATTATCGTTTAATGGTTCCTGGGATGGACCCGGTTCACAAGTGAGTTTCAGCACTTTATTCTGATTACCCGTCCCATAGGTCACATGTTTCTCTTGTTCTATCTCCTCTTCAGTCATCGGTCTTACACCAACCAAAACACTATCTATCGAAGGTCCTGCTTCATGCATTCCTGACTCAGATCTATCTACTTGATCCTCCTTATAGATTATTCCTATGATATCTCTAGGTACAGGTTGGGGAACACTAATCTTGGTTTTCTCAGATGAGCTAACTCCTATCCCTCCTCTATCCTTTCCAAAACGAACATCAGTTATGCAGGAGGACAATTCTTTTCCAGCTTGAAGCATTCTTTTATTTCTCATTTGATTCACATCTAATGTCACTTGCATCTCATTGTTCTTATGAGTAAGTTTATCTTCTTGTTTCCTAAGCTCAGCTATTTCTAACTTAGCATTGTCATACAAGATAGACTTCTTAGTTGCCAGCTTTTGATATTTCCCAATGTCAAGTTTCTGGGCTTTTACTTTCTCTTCATTCTTTTCCCATCTACCCCTAAATGAACTTCTAGAGCATTTCTTCTCAAATAATTCTATCTCAGTATTTTTCCAAATTTGTCTAAGTCCAGGAATTAAACGACCCCAAGTGGGATTAGTACATACCTTGGTGTTGTCGACCTCAGCAGCAAATGATTCCTTGTCTTCAACCAGATTCTCTTCAGATTTTTCATCAGTAACCACAAATGCATGCTCTTCATCTGTGTCATCTTCCATTACAGCAATCATAGCATGTGACAGACTGAGATCTTTCATCTGGGATCCCCAATCATATCCACCACCTTCTTGAACAACCAATGCCCTTGCCTCTGCCTTTCCTTTGTTATCTCCAGCATTCTTCTCTTCTGCTTTCTCCCTCTTTGGCTTGGTGCACTCCCTTGCAAAATGCCCATATTCATCACAGTTAAAGCTTGCTCTTGTCAAATCCCATTCTTATCTTGTCTTGATCCTTCCAAACATTCCTCCCAATCTTTGCCATAAACTTCTTTGCCCGGAACACTGCCATTGCCATTTGCCAAGACACATCCAACATCTCCACATCTTCAGGGTTTATCTGATTCAGCTCACCTGATAACATATCAGCAGGTACCAAAGTTCCAGCCATGAGAGCATGGTAATTGTTCATAAATCCCAATTCAAGGGCAAAGTTGGGATCATTTGTAGTGTCAGGGTTACCATCTCCACTAGAGTTTGCTTGAGGTTGTGCCACAAACGCAGTTGACTTTGTGACAATGCTTGGTCCACACCAGTTGACTTTCCATCTTTCTTTGACTCCATTTCTTCAGATAACAAGGCCTGATTCAGTTTTCCTGTCAAACTAAGAGAACTTATGTGATTCAGCTCTCTCTGCTTATCATCAATCAGTTTAGACTTCAGTTTCTTGATCAACTCATCAAGAGATAACTCACTCAGCTTGTTGTTATCTTTAATAATTGAGATGTTGGTATTCCAGGACTTGGGTAAGCTATTCAGAAGTTTCAAATTCTTATCTTCCAGATCTGGTTCAACTTTGTAGCTTGACATTTCGGCTATCAGAGACACAAATCTTTGCACTTGTGCTTCAAAAGACTCTCCTTGAATGTGGTTAAACAGATTGAACTTCTGCTTCAGCATTTTCTTACGACTCGCCTTGATGTCCGGATTTCCTTCATATGCCAACTCTAACGCATCCCATAGTTGTTTTGCAGTCTTGCAGTGTTTGAATCCTTGTGCAATATCCGGTGTTAGTGCCATAGTCATAATTGCAAATGCCCTCTCGGCCTTGTTACATTTTTCCCAATCATCATCATCATAATCGTCTTCCGATTTTGCCTTCCCAGCATTAACTCCTTCTTTGTGCATAGGAATGAATGGTCCATTGACAACTGCTCTCCAAGGTCTTAAATCAACACTTTTCAAATGGTTCTAAAAGCGGTATTTCCATTCCAGAAAGTTATCAGCAGATGTGAGTCTTGGTGGACGGGTAGTTGATCCAATTTCAAAATCCAACTTCTGGTACATACTCGGTTCGAAATCCATGTTAAACACTTAGAAAAACTTTTCAAAAACCTGATCAAATTGGGTTTACGATCGGGAACTCACGTTTACGATACTTAAGTCATAAACACTGTCGGAAACAGAGAATCGTAAACTGCCTCGTAATCTCTGGGTCGTAAACGCAAGTCGGAAACACCAAAGTCGTGAACGGAATCGTAAACTCTATCGGGAACACTGAAGTCGTGAACGGGATCGTAAACACTATCGGGAACACCTAAAAATCAAATCTTGAAATCGTGAACGCAATGAATGATCGTAAACTCGGTCATAAACTCATAAAAATCCCTTCTTGAACTCGTGAACACATCCGATGAAGATCTTCATGTAACAACTGATCGTAAACGATGAAGAACAGCAGCAGCAAAGTCGTAAACACCCAAAACAGCTCCAAACCTTCGAAAAAACAACCTTTTTCCAGAAAAATGCTTGAATCCAATACCGTGAGAGCCTCGAATCAGTGATTCTTGGCTCTGATACCAATTGTAGGTCCAGAAATAACACCAAAACACGATATTGTGATCTCTAACAAGTGCGGAAACCTTGTAGAGATTGATTCAAGAGAAAGATGATATAAGAGACTTGATAGCAAAGATGAAACAACGCAAAAGATCAAATCTAGAGTGAAAACCGATCAAACTTTCATATAACTTGAAGAACTCGTAAACACAAATATAAGAGAAATTGTAATCCAAAAGCCTAGAAAATCATAAACACTATGGGTTTGATACTACCCATTACAAACCCTAGTCTTAGTCATAAACACAATAAAACCGGCCCACATAAGCCCAAGCGTAAATACTAAGCCCAAACCGGTCTAAAACTAAAGCCCAAAGATCTAATGTTCATGCCTCTAAAGTATAGCCCAACAACCCCAGGCCTTACGTTAATGTTTATGCCAAATAAAAGACATGACGGACATGACAACCATGACAACCATGACATACTTGACATCCAATGATAAACATGAAAACCTTTGATAAACATGAAATCCTTTGAAAATCACACATTGACAAATCATGCTAGAAGTCACATAACACATAATTCACACATAGATCACATACGCATGGTAAATGATAAACTTGAAAGACAACGCTTTGAAATAGGATACATGTTGCAACCCTAAAAATGTGAAAATGAGAAAAGGGGCAAGGATTACTCACTTGGATTAGAAGTTAAGTCCACGAAGCGAAAAGTGAAAGTGAAAGTGAAAGGATTAGTCCCGAAGATTTATCCTAAAATAATAGAAGGGGCGACATGAATATTGGAATATGGATTCTAAGTTCTTATGCATTTGGGGAATCAGTTATAATGTTATTAATTAAAGTTTGAAAAATTTAACTTTTAAGAGTAACAATACCTTAAACGTTACTAGACATGATTTGGCCTAATAGGTTATGACACCCTTCCAGTTACTAAATGCCATTCACGTCTCGAGTACTATCACTAGTTATGTTTGATAAAAGAATAGGTTTGGTTCTAAGGCTTTTGAAATCCTAAAATGGTATTTATGTTCAAAACCTGAATTAAGAATTGGTCTGATTGATGATTTGTGAAAAACAAACCTAAATCCCCAATCTTTCATGCATAAAAACATTGACTTTTGGATTAGAAGATTATAGATGATATTGGACATGATAGTTTAGACTCGTTGGGCCTAACGAGCCTCTACAAGGGCTACAGTAAGCCTAAATTGGCCTAAGCAAGGCAACACGTCCTGATGACGTGCCTTTGCAAAGCTAGGCCTTCTAAAGGACAAGCCTTATCAATGCTAGGCGTTCTAAGAACGAGCCTTAGCAAGGCTACCTAAACGAGCCTAAAGCACCTAACTAAGAACCTAAACTAAACTAATTAAACTAATAAAGCGATAAATAAACGAATAACAAAAGGAAAGAAAGAAAAAGATGAAGAATTACCTCAAAGAAGCTTTTCAAACGAGACGAGCTTGAAGGGCAGAACCTCCTCGCCGAGAGCATAAAAAACTACTAAGCACGAAACCCGAAGGGGTATTATACTTGTGGAACCACCAAAATTTGGTTATTCCAATTGTTTATACTCAAACTAGGAGTTGGAAACTATAAGGGACCTAACAAGGGTATTTATAGGTGTGAAATGAAGGAAAATTAGTACAATGGGCGATGTGGGATGAGTTTAGAAGGAAAATCGCGTATTTGCAATCAACAATAACACCAAACTTGTTTTCGCGATTCCCGCTTCGTTATAACTCGGTTTTGTGCATGTTTTTCGCCCACGTTCACCATTTTCAGAGTACTATCATATGGAAGAGAGTAATCTACCATGTATGGTGTTGAGAATTGGGCTTAAACCTTGGATCTTGATGTGGGTCGAGTTTTTGAAACATACGGATGTTACAGTCTCCCCTACTTTAGGAAATTTCGTCCCGAAAATCAGTTAATAGAGACTGTAGGAAAGAGAATGAGGATGATTAAATGTTATACCGAAAAGTACACTTATACTTAAGAAAAAAATCAATTGTAAACGTTTCTTTTTTAATAGTGATATAAACTTGTGACACGAATTTTGACACACGACCAGGGCCAACTCTCGGTCCCACACCTAGTCCAATTTTAAAGCACCACCGATGATTATATATAAGGTGTACCGCAGCTAACCCACCACATCGTTGCTATTTCAAAAGTGTGATAGTTTCCTACGAAGAGACTCCCTCACACAACACAAAAAGCTCGGAAAAAGTTTTGATAAGGGAATACTTGACACCGCAAGATCCAACTGTAAATATATAACATGTGATATATTTCACAATGACATGGCATACAGGTATGGAATGAGTACGATGCCGAGAATCAAAGGTCATAGATGATTCGAAGACGAGATGCATGATTTGACCAAACAACTTGATCCGTAAAGTGAAAGCCACAGTCTCCCCTACTTTAGGATATCCAAACGAGGAGAGACAGAGGATAAAATAAGAGGTTGAGGGGTTAACATGTATCCATTTGAAAGTGATAACTTGACTAGTTAAAATCAATGTAAGTGAATGTATCCATCAATATTGAAATCAATGTAACTGACAATACAATGTTGGATTTTAAACAAGAGAACGTGTTCGATTCTGGTGAACTAGATGTGTCGCGACTCACACCCAGTCACCTTTCTCGAGGCACGAGGTCTAGATGAAATCCCAAAAATATCCTTGCTAATACAACAAGACCTCACGGAAATGACCCAAAATCAATCGCATGGTTAACTAGTATTACATACAATTGACGGTTATTGTTCGTATGAGTCTTAGTTAGCAAGATTGGTAAAACATGTGATAGTGAAAACATGTGATAATGAAAATATGCAATGTTGAAAACATGTGATAAGGTGGTCATGTGACAATGAAAGGGTGTGCAAAATGATGGCATGAAATATTGGAAACATGTGGTAATGATAAATATGAAAATATGTGATAATGAAAACCTGGGATAGTGAAAACATGAAAGCATGAGATAGTGAAAATATTTATTTATGAAAACATGGGATAGCAATAGCACAAAGGCTAATCGCGATAGGCGAACGGTTTCCAAGTGGTATATGAAATAGCATGATTCGAATGAATGGATTAGCTTAAATCGAATGCCATGAATTTGAAAGTTGAATATCAATTGAGCATAAATGTAAGTTTGAAACGTCATTTGAAGGTCGAAACATGCAAGTTTGAATTTTGAAATATACAAATTGAACCGGATGTTAGAATCTACACACCGAATATAGAAATCTTCAAGCCGAGAGTTTAAAACTGTAAACCAAGAGTTTAATTGGTGAGCCAAGAGTTAATACCGCAAGCCAAGTGTTGAAAATCACAACCGAATTCACCATCCGTGAGTCAAAAATCACAAACCGATCACTGATCAATTTTAAAATAATGCGAGTTACATACTTTTGAATAAACGCGTCGTGTATTGACACCACAAGTTTGAATCCATAGATCAACATTAGAAACTGTAAATTGAGTCCACACATCGAGTATTGAATAAAGCGGGTTTGGAACTCATACACCGAGCATTGAAAACCACAGTTTAAATTTGAAACATTGAATAGCTCAAACATTAAAAAAAATTACAACTTGTACCGAAATATGAAATAACGCGAGTCTTCCCCAAGATTATTGCTTGGGTCAAAATTTCTTGAAAATTTTGAAAATAGGATTCAAGTAAATTCGAACACCGCCAACGAAGGCGATAACGAATTTACCCAGGTAAGAGCTGCAAAAGAATCCAGGTGTTTTCAAAAGAGTCATTGGTTAGCCAAAAGAAGCTTATGGCTAAGTGTTAGGGCTGATAATCCGGGATCCTGGAGGCAGCTCAAATGGTTTGGTATCCTTATGCAAGTTCAGGATCCTGGCAGGTTCGAGCATCCTGAATTACAGTTATCAACTAACCCGTTTGTTTTTCCCATGTGTCTTATTAATTGCAGGGTCAAAGAAACGTGTAGACAAGCCTAAAGACTCGGACAAATGATATAGAACGTGGACTAAGTGGTCCACAACGTTCATATTGGCTTAGTTGGGAGAATCCCTAAAATATAGGACAGTTGGTTATATTATTTCAGGATGCTCGCCAGAAGCTCAAAGGATCCTGAACTACAGTTATCGACTAACCGTTACAATTGTCCACGTGTCTTAATTGATTACAGGTATTAAGGGACGTGTAAATGATGGCTAAAGACTCGGTCAAGGCTTTATGGTACGTGTTGTAATTGACTCCAACGTTCACAAAGACTTGAAGACTCAATCCCTAGTTTTTAGCCTAGTTAGTTAATGCATTTTTGACTATTTAAACGAGCTCTAGGTCATTCATTCAGGACACACACAACACACGATACTCGCTATCAAAACTCTCTATAACACTTAGAATACGGGCTCATTTCACTTGTACCAAATACTTTTCATCATATAAAAGTTTTAGGAGGCAGGTACTTTGAACCGGCCCCCAAGGTTTTTTGCTAGGCTCCTTGAGGATACTCAAGGATTCCTGGATTTTCCCTCGTTACATCCTCGTGTCAACCTTTACATTTGCATTTCCATCTTTATTTACATCAAACACGCTACCTCACGTACAAAGTTTGATCAACTAATTGCTTAGGCAGTTTTTGACCAAAACAATTTGGCGCCCACCGTGGGGCAAACGGTGTTTGAATTCAGCTAAGAGCCTTGATCTTCTTCCCATAATCGATTCTTGAAAATGTCGAGCCAACAAAAAATTACTTCGAAATCTGTTTCATCCACTAAACCGGTTGTCGACAGTGGTCTCCCCCCAATGATGAAGAAAGTGACCGGCACCAACGCTAAAAGAGTGGAATATCCTACTTTTCAGGGATCTCAAGGTACGTCCACTGACTCTGCTATTTCTAATAACGATCTCTATGTTTTGATCAGGAAAATGAAGTCTCATGTGGATGAGCAAGCCAAAACCAACGAGAAAATGATGAAGGAGATCATGGAATTGAAGAAATCGAAGAGACCAGTAGAGGAAATTAGCCCTTTGATGCCAAAATCATTCGGGTTCGACTCTCCGGAAATATCGGAGCAGCCAAAATGGAAAGCGAATCTCTCTACTGCTGCAAAGTCAGGTATTGCAACAGCTACTACTGCAGGATTCTCAGGCTCTCAGCATCAGAAGACTTCTAGGGTGATAGATCTGGAATACTCTGGGTTCTACTCCGAGCAGCCCCCAGAATCTTACTACAGTAGATATGGAAGTGAGCAGCTGCCGAGATGCTCGAGTCAGCAACCAGTCAGGTTTTTAAGCCATCAAATGCCGACGGTATCAGTGCAACAACCTGTATCTCAACCACAACGGTTTGCTGCGACGAACCTTCATGAGCCTTGGAACCAGCAGTCAACAGCACCTACTCCTCAAATGCTTCAGGGATCTTCATCTCAGCCATTCCAACAATATCGGAGCCGCTTCCGAGCTGCTCAGGATCCTCAAGGATCCTTATTTTCTTATCCTACTGTCTCTGCAGGCACAATCCCAGGTTCATCTCAAGAGATGCATGAGGGAGACTTCATCCCCATGCAAGCGGGAACTACAACTGAGCCAACCGTCCTTAGAGATGCTGAATATGGACCCCAGATCCATCTTCAAACTTCCAGGGCTGGTAACAACTTTGATAATTTTTATGCTAACCCTAACCAAGGAATTGTGCAGGATGCAGGTATCAACCCGACTATCGCTAGGGAACTTCAGAGGTTAAAGGACATGATCTCAAGTGTTCCCGGTGTTATACGTCCAATTCCTGAAGTGCCAGCAGGCAGCCACAGGGTTTCTAGATTTTCATGGCCCATTTGTGACGTAGAGATACCAAAAAGATTTCAGACCCCCAACATGAAACTCTATGATGGGACCACAGATCCTGAGGAGCACGTGGCACAATACAGGGAACGAATGGAAATCAACCCCATTCCTGCAAACATCAAAGAAGCTTGCTTATGCAAGGGATTTGGCTCAACATTGACAGGACCAGCCTTGAAATGGCTGCTCAGTATTCCTCCTAATACCATTACTTCTTTTCCCCATCTAGTTAACTTGTTTAATAACCAGTTTTCTTGCAGCAGGAGCTTTAAGAAGCTCACGGGTGACTTATACAGGATAGTTCAGAAGCCCAACGAGTCCTTAAGGGATTATGTAGCCAGATTCGGCCGAGAAGCTCTGGATATCCCCAACCTAGACATGGCCGCTGCTGTAGAAGCTTTCAAAATGGGAATTAGAGGAGACTCTCGCTTTTATGATGATTTGGTTATGACTCCTTGCAGGAACCTTGATGAAGTCAGAACAAGGGCACTAAGGTTCATCAGGTTGGAAGACGATAAGAAGATCCAGAAAAGAGGTGAAGAAACGTCGGGCAGAAGGACAAGCTCTCCCGGAAAACAACAAAGAAACAAACCCTATTATCGTAATGATAATCCAAGGGTCAACGAAGTTGAAGAGGAAGACAACGAAGAAAACTTCCCAAAGGTATCTGATTATTGCTTTTCAGTTGACATGAGTGGTTTGTTATGTGCTTTGTAGGATCTAGGTGATAAAGCCAGATGGCCAAGGAAATCAGAGAAACAAGGATCATGGAAAGATAAGTCTAAATGGTGTGCCTACCATGAAGACTTTGGGCACTTAACAGATGATTGCATAGCCCTTCGAAAAGAGATCAGTTACCTGCTCAGCAAGGGGCATCTCAAAGAACTATTCGGCAGAAAGAAAAGTAGAACTCAAGAAGCTCCCGAGCAGCCCAAAAGAGCTCAGTCGCCACCAGCAGATGCTAAAGTAATCAACTTCATCTCGGGAGGATCCGACATATGCGGAACTTCTTTCTCATCGGCAAAGAGGCATGCTAAGGAGGCCAAGATGGATCAAGGCAGTCGACCAAAGAAGAACGCGATATTGACTGAAGACAAAGTCATCTCTTTTGATGAAAACTGATAAGCTGGACATCCAGGATCCTCACCACGACAGTCTGGTAATTACATTATGTATTGCTAACCATTATGTTCGCAGGATTCTGGATAGACAATGGCAGTTCGGTCAACATTATTCAATTGGACGTGATTAAAAAGATGAGCATTCCAGAAGAAGACATAATCCCAAGATCCTCGGTGCTAGTAGGATTCAGTGGAGAAACCAAGCATACGGTTGGAGACATCAGACTTCCCGTCTACATTGAAGGAGTCAACTCCATGCAGAAATTCTGCGTTATTGACTCTCTTCCTTGTTGCAACGTAATCTTGGGAAGGCCATGGATCCATGACATGAAAACGGTCCCATCTACCTATCATCAATGTGTGAAGCTTCCCACACCTTGGGGAGTTGTAAGGATACTAAGTGATCAACAAGAAGCCAAAGACTGCTATACTTCTGCCATGAAGAATACCATCAAGTCCAAGCCAGCATAGCAATTAAATAAACCAGCACGAAGAATTCAGATGACAAAGGAACTGGAAATCAAGGAAGTCTAACTTAATCCTGAAGATCCTGAAATCAAAGTGCTGGTAGGAACCAATATCCCTGAAGATACTGAGGAGCAGCTCGTGAGCCTCTTGAAGTCCCGAGTCACGACGTTTGCATGGAAACATGAAGACATGACAGGTATATCTAAAGATATTATTACTCATAAACTTGGTATAGATGATTCTTTCAGGCCAATACATCAGAAGAGAAGGAAGTTCGCTCCTGAGAGAAACATCATAATCCAAGAAGAAGTTGACAGGCTGCTCAAGTCAAAAATGATTAGAGAGGTTAAATATCCTCGATGGCTGGCTAATGTGGTGGTAGTCCAGAAGAAAAATGGTAAGTGGAGGGTGTGTGTAGACTACACAGACCTAAACAAGGCCTGTCCAAAAGATCCATTCCCTCTACCACACATCGATTCTATGGTGGACGCAACTGCTGGACACGAGATGCTAACTTTTATGGACGCATCTTCGGGCTTTCAGCAAATTCAAATGGAACCATCAAATCAGGAAGACACGGCCTTCATGACTCCCACAGGTATTTATTGTTATATTGCAATGCCTTTTGGTTTACGAAATGCAGGTGCCACATACCAAAGGCTAGTCAACATGATGTTTAAAGACAAACTGGGGGACACCATGGAAGTATACATAGATGATATGGTGGTGAAATCGAAAAAAGCAAAGGACCATCCTAGAGATCTTGAAGCTGCTTTTGATATCTTGGACCAGTTCAACATGAAATTGAATCCTTCGAAGTGCCATTTCGGAGTAAGAGCCGGCAAGTTCCTGGGCTTCATGGTTACTGAAAGAGGAATTGAGGCCAGCCCCGAACAGATCCAAGCAATCATAAACTTGAAAGTCTCCAACGAATGTCAAAGAAGTTCAAAGACTAACTGGCAGAGTAGCAGCACTCAACAGATTTATATCAAGATCATCTGAAAAGAGCAAAGAATTCTATGACATATTGAAGAAAAACAAAAAGTTCGAATGGGGTGAAAAGCATGAAGCAGCTCTGAGCTCCTTGAAAGAATATTTGTCATCTGCTCCGCTTCTAATGCAACCGGTCAAGGGCGAACCATTATCTCTCTACCTAGCAGTTTCAGGCAGCTCAGTAAGCGCTGTACTCGTGAAAGATCATGAGGGACAACAGCATCCGGTATACTATGTAAGCAAAACATTACTAGACGCCGAAACCAGGTATTCTTATTTAGAAAAAATTGATTTTAGCTCTCGTAATGGCTTCTCAAAAATTAAGACATTACTTTGAAACCCATGTTATTTATGTAAAAACTAACTATCCTATTAAGTGTGTCTTAAGAAAGCCAGAAATGTCCGGAAGAATGGCGAAATGGGCGGTTAAATTAAGTGCCTATGAAATCATATATGAACCAAGAACAGCAATCAAGTCACAAGCACTTGCAGATTTTGTGGCTGATTTCAGCAGCGACATACTGCCAGAGGTTGAACTTGAGGTCAAGCAGCTCGAAGAAGCTTCAGGCAGTTGGATCTTGTACACGGACGGAGCATCTAACGTTAGAGGAACAGGATTGGGTGCGCTACTGAAATCGCCACAGGGGGACATTATTCCTCTATCTATCCATTGTGAATTTAAGGCTACTAATAATGAAGCCGAATATGAAGCTTTAATTGCAGGATTACAACTCGCTAAAGATATGGGTATCCAACACATTCAAGTTTTTATTGATTCTTTGTTATTAACTAACCAGTTTAATGGATCCTATGCAGTGAAAGGCGAAAGGTTAACCAAATATCTAGACCTCGTAAAACAATTAGCATTATCTTTTGAAAATTGCAGCATATCACAGGTACCTAGAGAAGAAAACGCAGAAGCTGATGCTTTGGCAAATTTAGCATCATCACTAAGGATCCCAGAAGGTGTTAAGATTCCCATAACTCACATCCTGACACCAGCAATCGAAGAACAGGAAGTTAATGACATCACAGCAGATAAAGATCCGGATATGGTAGATTCTCAGGATCCTCAGAAATCCTGGACAGACCCTATCAGAAGATTTATCCAAGAAGGAGAAGTCCCCAAAAACGAGAATCCCAGGCTCTTTCGAACAAAGGTAATCCCATATTCTATAATAAATGGTATCTTATACAAGAAATCTCTTGCAGGACCATACTTGAGATGCCTCGAGCAGCCTGAGGCACTTGCAGTACTCCAGGATATTCACGAAGGTGATTGTGGCAACCACACTGGGGGCAGATCACTATTTTCTAAAGTATTGAGAACAGGATACTACTGGCCTACTATGAAGAAGGATGCAATGGCCTTCGTTCAGAAGTGTGATGCATGCCAGCGGCACGGCAACATCCTTCATCAGCCTGCTGAGCCGCTCCATTCAATATCATCTCCGTGGCCGTTCATGAAATGGGGGATGGATATAGTTGGTAAGCTGCCTGTAGCACCTGGAGGAAAAGTCTTCATGCTGGCTATGACAGACTATTTTTCTAAGTGGATTGAAGCCGAAGCTTTTGTTCAAGTTAGAGAAAAGGAAGTGATTTCCTTTATCAAAAGGAATATCTTAACAAGATTTGGAATCCCATCAGAAATAGTGTGCAACAATGGATCTCAATTTATTGGAAAAAGGACGACAAGTTTTTGTGAGGCATGGGGCATCAAGATGGTAACTTCGACTCCCGTACATCCACAAGCTAATGGCCAAGCGGAATCGAGCAATAAAATCATCATCAATAATCTCAAGAAGAAGCTAGGAGACAAGAAAGGGAAGTGGGCTGAAGAGCTACCTTTTGTATTGTGGGCATAAAGAACGACCTCCAAAAATGCTACTGGTCGAACACCATTTTCCTTAGTATTTGGATCTGAAGCTGTAATACCTACTGAAATGGTGATGCCAACTGCAAGAACGAGCTGCCGGAATTTTGAAGCAAATAAGCAAGAGCTCCTTGAAGATCTTGAAGCAGTCGATGAAATTAGAGATCTCGCAAAGTTCAGGATGGCAGCATACCAGCAAAGGATTGCCAAGTCTTACAACAGGAATTTGAGGGTCAGAAGATTTCAAGTAGGAGATCTAGTACTCAGGAAAGCTTTTCAAAACACTACCAATCCAGCACATGGAAAACTTGCACCTAAATGGGAAGGTCCTTACTTAATAGACTCAGAAGCTGGAAAGGGAGCATACAGGCTAGCTACTATGGAAGGTGAGCTGCTCCCAAGAGCTTGGAATGCGATTCACTTGAAGTTGTATTTTATGTAAGTACTCTCCGGATCCTCTAAGTATATCCAAAAATCCTTGTGTATACTCCAAGGACATCAGGTATGATCTTTATTCTCATTTCAATCCCTTAATCATTATCTTTGTGAAATGGTTACTAACTTAGGCATCGGAGGGGTGTTAGTCAAACTAACACCCACCTCTCACCAAGCCTTGAAGTGTTTTGTTGGTGCTTCGAGCGTCCAACCATAAGCTAGAGGCTGATCACCTCTTCTAAGTCTAAGGCATTCTGAATGCTATCAAAGGTTTAGGAGGTTTTCACCTCCTCATTCACTAATGGGAATCGCCAGGAGCGCAAGACCCTCGCCAGGAGCGCACGGTAGTGGCCTATGGTTCAAGGTGGTGCGACCAGTCCATCTGAGGGTGGCTGATAATTTCATCACTGTTGGCCATAGAGTGCACTTCAAAATGGGTGGCAGACGTGTCATCTCGAAAAGATTCTAAGGTTTTTGGCATTTTCATGTCAACCAAGGTTTAGGCACATTCGTGTCTCTCGGGTTTTTGGGCTTGACCCCAGTTGGCTTAGTCCCAAGTATTTTTGAGCTTGTCCTCATAATAACACAGGTTTTTAATGTTCTCACATTAACTAAGGTTTAGGCACTTTCGTGTCTCTCAAGTTTTTGGGCTTGACCCCAGTTGGCTTAGACCCAAGACTTATAAAGCACTTCGTACCTCAGAAGAAAATGTTGGGCTTGACCCCTGTTTGACTTGTTCCTAAATGCTCAAGACTTATTCTCAGATTCATCGAAATTTCATCTTAAGGATTCCTAAGGATCCTCATGGATCCTGGTTATCTCGACAGTTGAATTACTTTTGAACAGGTGACATTGGTACTGCGCATATTGCATATTTTTATTACTAACCATCATGGTTTGTTAACATTGACAAAGTTTTATGGGCTTTGGAATTTTTAAACTAAGCATCCTGTAGCATCCTCATTCAAACATTTTTCAAAATAACCAAAAATATACATAACACACCATGATGATCAAAATACTACTAAGTCATATATATGTAGGATATACAAAAAGAGCAATCGACAGGGTTCCGACTGATGTATGGGGATGACAACAACTTGGAGTTATTTATGGGGAAATCACATGAGATGTTGCGTTGCTATCAAATCAGGAGCTAACGAGTCACCTTCGTATTTATTTCAAGAGATGACGTTGAGTTTGAATTTTTACAACCGTCTTCTTGGTCGACAACTGTTAAAATTCAGGGGCAATTGTTAGGGCTGATAATCTGGGATCCTGGAGGCAGCTCAAATGGTTTGGTATCCTTATGCAAGTTCACGATCCTGGCAGGTTCGAGCATCCTGAATTACAGTTATCAACTAACCCGTTTGTTTTTCCCATGTGTCTTATTAATTGCAGGGTCAAAGAAACGTGTAGACAAGCCTAAATGTCACACCCCCAAATAACCACTAACGGGGTTTATACCGTTAAGGGGTGCGAACAAACCAGGACCACAACCATTAGTTACAAATACTAAACGAATCAGAGTTAAGTCCAATGTTCATAAATACAACAGTTTAAAATACGCAGCGGAATAAAAACATAAGTCTCTCAGCACTAACCACGTGCTTTAATTACAAAACATAAATTGTCGTTAAATTCCCGAATTTAGTTTAAAATAAAAGTAAGTATCTTCTTGTGCCATGCCAACCTCCAGTGGATACTCTTCAACGATCTGCAAAAGTGAAAACCACACAAGTGTCAACCTAACGGTTGGTGAGTTCACGGTGGGCATGACATGCATTGGCCCGGTCTCATAATCGTATTCATCAACATATAAATAAGTAATAGATTTGCAAAACATTGCCAAGTGTTGAATTACCGAATATGCACTAGTTAAGTAAAAGTTAAAGCGGTCAACCGATATCGCGGGTAGCTAATCCGGTTTCCATGCACTAAGGAAGTCGTACTAGGGCTGAAAGCTGACGTAACAGAGTTCGGCATTTGCCGATGGTTGGTGCCTCCAGTTGTGTCCCTTTTGGGAGGCCCACAACTAAAACAGGCTGATATTGAACTCCGTTCGGCCTCCAACCGGTTGGTTACACATTTGTGTACCGCGGAGCAGGGTTTGTCAAACCCTCAGTAGATCTACCCAACATCCCCTCGCTTCTCAGATCAACAGTACTAAATTGAGGACTTTTAAGTTTTTAAGGCATCCTTAGAAATCATGTGATATCATTTGGTTTAGACTTTAACCTACACTAGTCATATTAAAAATGTTTATTCTGGATTTCATTTGAAATCCTAAAAAGAGTTTAAGTGTCAAAATGGTCGTTTCCGGATTTCAATTGAAACCCCAAGGATGGACAGTTGCAAGTGCTCCCCATAAAACACTCCAACTTCCATAACAGGTATCCCATTCGGTAATACCTCAAAATGTCAGCGTTGTTTTTCGTTAAGTTCATTCGTTGTGTCCCAAACGGGCTCACAATTAAAGGGTTAGTGAAACTCACCTTAGGTTGCTCAGCTACACTTGCTAATTAATCCAAATATTGCTTAACGAAGACCTATGAACACGTTTAGGTCTTAAGTATTAGTTTTGTGTCTAATCATTAACTTATCGTCACTATGGCCCATAACATAGCACGTTGGAACTACGACACGACATAACGACACACGACACCGATGGTTGATCATAAACAAGGGTTCACATATTACAGAAATCATAGCATGTTTCATCATAGCATAATCATGTAAGTCATAGCATAACATTCAAATAAGTTGCACAAGTTTGGGTTTAGGTCTGGTCACAGTTTCGCTAGCAGTTTCGCTAGGCAGTTTCGCTGTGTGCACGGGCAGCACTTTCGCTAGGCAATACCCGATGACACAGTTTCGCTAGGCTAGTTTCGCTCGAAACTGTTGGCACAGTTTCGCTAGCCTAGTTTCGCCCGAAACTGGTTTGAACTTTCGTTCAGGGAATTTCGCTCGGTAGTTTCGTTCGGACAGGTCTGGTTGGTTTACCCGGCGACACTACAGTTTCGCTACATAGTGTCGCTGGATGAAGATATACATAATTTCGCTACATAATTTCGCCCAGAGAACACGCAGTGTCGCTGGTCGCGAAAAACTCACAAATCAGCCTAAAAATCAACCTAACAGCTTCCATACTTCATGTAATTCAATATCTAGCATGCATAATCATTTACCAACATAAAACAGTAGGCTTTAACACCTTAAACATGGGTTTTTCATCATCAAATCACCAAAAGCACATTTTAAACCTAAAATGACCTAACTAGCATGAATCTTCATTATGGTTTGATTTCAAACGTAAAGTTACTGACTTTATGATAGATCTAGCCTTCCTAAGCATCATATCAGAAGATCTAACGATTCTATGGAGATCTAGGCATGCTTTATGAAGAAAACACATAGAAAACACATAGAAATGGTTCATGGGACTCACGGTTGATTCTAGGATCGATGGATGATCTTCACAACTCAGAGATGATGGCTGATTCTTGGTGGTTCTTGGCTGGAATCAGCTGGTCCAGAAGTTTCAGGAGAGTGTGTGTGTTTTTGGAGAAAAGGTGCAAGAATGAGGCTTCTAGGGTTTTATAAAATATATATATCAGGGGCTAGTTTCGCTGGCAGTTTCGCTGGCCAAGCGAAACTGGCTCTGATCACGTGTGAGCCAACAGTCTGACTGCCGGGCGACATTATAGTTTCGCCCGGTAGTTTCGCTGGTAACCAAAAGTGGTCAATTTTACATTCTAAGCAAGATAAGCACGATTCATGAATTGTCACGCTATTCACAATACTAAATCATGTATTTAAATCACATTGCACATAATGACAATAAATAATTAAACACATAACACATATGGACGGGTTCGGTGATCAACCAAAGGTCGTGGACGTATTCGGCCTAGTTAAGCATTAGTTACTAAGTTAACACTTATAACGTAACTAACGGAATTGTCTAACGGAAGTTAACCTTGAAATTCTCGGATGTCACATCATCCCCTTGTAATTGGAATTTTCGTCCCGAAAATTATTCTTGCGTTGTAGCGTTCGCAGCCTCAGCTGTCGTCGTTGCTGTTGTTGCTGGGGAAAGAAAGCAAAAGTTTTAGGGTCGCCACATCCTCCTCCTGTTAAAGGAATTTTGGTCCCCAAAATTAAATCATACCTTGAGTATTCGCGGACGTTTGCTCGAACAAGTGAGGATACTTTTTCTTCATTTGATCCTCTCGTTCCCAAGTATATTCAGGTCCACGCTTTGAGTTCCATCGAACCTTGACGATCGGAATCTTGCTACGTTTGAGGGCTTTCTCCTCGCGTCCCATGATTTCTACCGGTTGCTCGATAAATCTCAAATGTTCATCAATTTCCAATTCCTCCAAAGGAATTATTTCAGTGTCTTCAGCCAGACATTTCTTTAGATTAGAGACGTGAAACACGTTGTGAACTCCATCGAGTTCGGCAGGGAGTCGTAATCGATAGGCCACCGGGCCTACTTCCCCAATGATTTCAAATGGACCGATATAGCGAGGATTCAACTTTCCACGCTTTCCGAAGCGTATCACTCCTTTCCAGGGAGATACCTTCAATAGTACCTTGTCGCCTACTTCGAACTTCAAAGGTTTACGGCGTTTGTCGGCATAGCTCTTTTGTCTGTCACGTGCTGCAGCTATCCGCTTTCTGATTTGAATGATCCGTTCGGTTGTATCATGAATGAGTTCTGGTCCAGTGAGTCCTTTCTCACCTGTTTCGGCCCAACACACGGGCGATCTACATTTTCTGCCATAAAGCGCTTCAAAAGGTGCTGCACCAATGCTCGTATGATAACTGTTGTTGTAGGAGAACTCCACCAACGGAAGATGAGCCTCCCAGTCTTTACCGAAGTCGAGAACGCAAGCTCGGAGCATATCTTCCAAAGTCTGAATAGTTCGTTCCGTCTGACCATCGGTCTGCGGGTGATAAGCTGTACTCATATCCAATCTGGTCCCCAGTGCTTCTTGCATAGATTGCCACAGTCGTGAAGTAAATCGAGGATCTCGATCGGAGATAATAGTCTTAGGCACACCATGACGTGCCACAATTCGGTCAATATACAGCTTTGTCAACTTATCCATATTGTCATTTTCCTTCATTGGGATAAAGTGTGCAGATTTGGTTAATCGATCAATGATAACCCAAATCGCATCTGGTCGATTCGATCGATGAGGTAATCCCGTTACGAAATCCATGGAGATATCCTCCCATTTCCATTCTGGGATCTTTGGTTGCTGTAATAGCCCAGAAGGCTTTTGGTACTCGATCTTAACTCTTGAGCATGTTAAACACTTAGCCACATATCGCGCAATGTCGGCTTTCATATTCGGCCACCAATACAAGTTCTTCAAATCTTGGTACATTTTATCCGATCCAGGGTGCACCGAATACCTTGACTTGTGAGCCTCATCCATCACGAGCTCACGGAGATTTCCAAGTAAAGGAACCCAAATTCTATCATTGTAATACCTGAGTCCGTCGGACTTAATTTCGGAGTTACCATCCACCCCTCGCAGTGCTTCAGCTGCGAAATTTTCCTCTTTTAAAGCTCCTTGTTGGGCATCGCGGATCCGATCCGGCAATCCCGTGTGAATGGTAAGTTGCAGCGCTCGTACTCGTCGAGGCTTTTCATACTCCTTTCGACTTAATGCATCTGCCACAACATTGGCTTTTCCCGGGTGATACTTAATTGCTAAGTCATAGTCATTTAGTAACTCGACCCACCGTCGTTGTCGCATGTTGAGATCCTTCTGATCAAAGATGTGTTGTAAGCTTTTGTGGTCGGTAAATATTGTGCACTTTGTTCCGTAGAGGTAATGTCTCCAAATCTTGAGTGCATGAACAACGGCTCCTAATTCCAAATCATGCGTTGTATAATTCTTCTCAGTGTCCTTCAGTTGCCTGGACCCATAGGCAATCACTTTGTCCCGTTGCATCAACACGCAACCGAGTCCTTGGATGGATGCATCACAGTAAACTACAAAGTCGTCAACCCCATCGGGTAACGCGAGAATCGGAGCTGAACATAACATGTCCTTAAGAGTTTGAAACGCGCGTTCTTCTTTTTCACCCCATCTATATTGCACTCCTTTGTGCGTTAAAGCTGTTAAGGGTTGAGCCAATTGCGAGAAACCCTTAATAAATCTTCGGTAATATCCGGCAAGTCCCAAAAATTGTCGGATTTCAGTCGGCGCTCTTGGAGTAGACCAATTCTTGATAGCTTCCACTTTAGCTGGGTCGACATGAATTCCATCCTGATTAACAATGTGTCCAAGAAACTGGACTTCGCGAATCCAAAAATCGCACTTTGAAAACTTGGCGTAAAGCTGTTCCTTGCGGAGTAATTCCAAGATAAGTCGTAGGTGATGCTCGTGTTCTTCCTTTGTCTTGGAGTAGATCAAAATATCATCAATGAAAACTATCACAAACTTATCGAGGTACGGCTTGCACACTCGATTCATCAGATCCATAAATACAGCCGGTGCATTAGTTAGCCCAAACGGCATAACCAGAAACTCGTAATGACCATACCGAGTTCTGAAAGCAGTCTTGGGGACATCCTCATCACGAACACGAAGTTGGTGATATCCAGACCGTAGATCAATCTTTGAAAAGTAGCTCGAACCTTGTAGTTGGTCGAAGAGATCGTCGATTCGAGGAAGTGGATACCGATTCTTGATCGTAACCTTGTTAAGCTCTCGGTAGTCAATACACATTCGGAACGTTCCATCTTTCTTCTTAACAAACAATACCGGTGCTCCCCATGGAGACGAACTTGGACGAATAAATCCTTTGTCGAGTAACTCTTGAAGTTGTGCGGAGAGTTCGTTGAGTTCGCTTACCGCCAAACGGTAAGGTGCGCGTGCAATCGGAGCGGCTCCAGGAGCTAAATCGATTCCAAACTCGACTTGTCGAAATGGAGGCAAACCAGGCAGATCTTCAGGAAATACATCTTGGAAGTCGCGGACTATCGGGTAGTCGTCGATTCTGCGCTCGGGAAGTGTCGTGTCGGTGACGTTTGCAAGGATCGCGAAGTGACCTTTACGAAGGCACTTTTGAGCTTTGAGAAACGAAATAATACCGGTGACTGTTCCACCTTTCTCGCCTTGAACTGTTAACACTTCACCGTCCTTGAGTGGAATACGAACCACTTTTTCTTGGCATAGTATTTCAGCTCGGTTTTCAGATAACCAATCCATTCCTACTATGACATCAAAACTACCAATCGGGAAAGGCATAAGATCGATTCCTAACGTATGGCCAGCTAGTTCTAACTTACAGTCCTTAACTATCTGAGTTGTATCATGAAGCTTACCATTCGCTAACTCTACCACATACTTAGCATCTAAGTCAATCGGTTTAGCATTAATCAATCTAGCAAATTTAGTGGAAATAAAGCTTCTTTCAGCACCAGAATCAAACAATACAGTAGCAAAGAAACCATTTAGTATAAATTTACCGTTAATCACGTTGGCGTCGTTGCGAGCTTCTCCTTGACCCATGACGAAGAGCTCTACCTCTATCGTTTCCATTTCCATTGTCCATTTCCGTCTGGTTACCGTTCCTGTTACTATCTCCCTTGTTCTCTCAACTGCGGGCAGTCCCTCTTCATGTGGCCTTGAGCACCACATTCATAGCAGTTCCCATTACCATTTCCTACTGGGAGCTTCGTTGTTGTTGTTACGGTTTGTTGCTGTTGTTTCCGCCTTGGGACGGTTTTGTTGACTTGGGTAAAATTGTCCAACAGTCTTTTGCTTCATGGCTTTTCTTGCCACATCTCTCGCAGTTCAAACTTTTTCTGCAGATACCAGTGTGATGTTTCCCACACTTGTTACATACAGGGCATTACCCTTGTAGTTTCCATTCCCACCTTGGCGGTTGTTACCACCGCTGTTCCCAGACCTTTTGTTTCCAACACTCCGATTGTTCATTGAGTTTCCAGGAGTTTCTTCATCAGCCTTTCTCTTGTTACTTAAGGCAATCTTCTCAGAGGCTCTTGCAGGAAGTGTACCTCCCTCATTCTCCTGTTCAGTAAGCTGATGAGCCAAATGGATGGCTTGCTGTGCGGCGATTGTAGCATGGACGGCTGCCACTGCGGCTTGTACGTGTGCGTTTATCATTGCTTGTAGTTCTGCAGGTGTCAGGGTAATGTTGTTCCTTCCGTGTCCTCTTCCAGACATTTTGCTGGACAGTTAAAGTAGCCAGTGTTCAGTCATAGTTATACTTTATACATATCCCATAATATGTATATTAACAATTTCCCGTTATCCCACTATTAGTCCAGAAAAATTTTCGTGCAAAATTGAGGCGTCGTCGGAGAACGTCGTAAGTCGTAAGTAGCTATCGTCGAAAGTCGGCTTTCCCCATAAAAGTCACCGTCGGCGTAGTCATCGTAGTAGAAATCAGGACGTAGCGTGCAGCATCGTTTCGTTGTCGCTTCCCCCGTATAGTGTGCGTATTAGCGTTCGCGTTTCGTATTCGTGTGTGAAAATTTTCCTAAGGTTTTCCGTTAGACTACCTAGACACGGTCTATATATATACTTATATATATATATATATATACATATGGAGTATTTACTTACACAGCAGAGCGAGTATCCCAGGTTGGCACGTAAAAATGTTGTTTTGGGAATTTTGTTTGTTCGTTTGTAACTAAGGTTTCAAGTTGCAGTTTCCAAATCGTTTTCAAAAATGATTCCAGTTCTCTGCAACTTATGGCTCTGATACCAATCTGTCACACCCCCAAATAACCACTAACGGGGTTTATACCGTTAAGGGGTGCGAACAAACCAGGACCACAACCATTAGTTACAAATACTAAACGAATCAGAGTTAAGTCCAATGTTCATAAATACAACAGTTTAAAATACGCAGCGGAATAAAAACATAAGTCTCTCAGCACTAACCACGTGCTTTAATTACAAAACATAAATTGTCGTTAAATTCCCGAATTTAGTTTAAAATAAAAGTAAGTATCTTCTTGTGCCATGCCAACCTCCAGTGGATACTCTTCAACGATCTGCAAAAGTGAAAACCACACAAGTGTCAACCTAACGGTTGGTGAGTTCACGGTGGGCATGACATGCATTGGCCCGGTCTCATAATCGTATTCATCAACATATAAATAAGTAATAGATTTGCAAAACATTGCCAAGTGTTGAATTACCGAATATGCACTAGTTAAGTAAAAGTTAAAGCGGTCAACCGATATCGCGGGTAGCTAATCCGGTTTCCATGCACTAAGGAAGTCGTACTAGGGCTGAAAGCTGACGTAACAGAGTTCGGCATTTGCCGATGGTTGGTGCCTCCAGTTGTGTCCCTTTTGGGAGGCCCACAACTAAAACAGGCTGATATTGAACTCCGTTCGGCCTCCAACCGGTTGGTTACACATTTGTGTACCGCGGAGCAGGGTTTGTCAAACCCTCAGTAGATCTACCCAACATCCCCTCGCTTCTCAGATCAACAGTACTAAATTGAGGACTTTTAAGTTTTTAAGGCATCCTTAGAAATCATGTGATATCATTTGGTTTAGACTTTAACCTACACTAGTCATATTAAAAATGTTTATTCTGGATTTCATTTGAAATCCTAAAAAGAGTTTAAGTGTCAAAATGGTCGTTTCCGGATTTCAATTGAAACCCCAAGGATGGACAGTTGCAAGTGCTCCCCATAAAACACTCCAACTTCCATAACAGGTATCCCATTCGGTAATACCTCAAAATGTCAGCGTTGTTTTTCGTTAAGTTCATTCGTTGTGTCCCAAACGGGCTCACAATTAAAGGGTTAGTGAAACTCACCTTAGGTTGCTCAGCTACACTTGCTAATTAATCCAAATATTGCTTAACGAAGACCTATGAACACGTTTAGGTCTTAAGTATTAGTTTTGTGTCTAATCATTAACTTATCGTCACTATGGCCCATAACATAGCACGTTGGAACTACGACACGACATAACGACACACGACACCGATGGTTGATCATAAACAAGGGTTCACATATTACAGAAATCATAGCATGTTTCATCATAGCATAATCATGTAAGTCATAGCATAACATTCAAGTAAGTTGCACAAGTTTGGGTTTAGGTCTGGTCACAGTTTCGCTAGTCTAATTTCGCTAGGCAGTTTCGCTGTGTGCACGGGCAGCACTTTCGCTAGGCAATACCCGATGACACAGTTTCGCTAGGCTAGTTTCGCTCGAAACTGTTGGCACAGTTTCGCTAGCCTAGTTTCGCCCGAAACTGGTTTGAACTTTCGTTCAGGGAATTTCGCTCGGTAGTTTCGTTCGGAGCAGGTCTGGTTGGTTTACCCGGCGACACTACAGTTTCGCTACATAGTGTCGCTGGATGAAGATATACATAATTTCGCTACATAATTTCGCCCAGAGAACACGCAGTGTCGCTGGTCGCGAAAAACTCACAAATCAGCCTAAAAATCAACCTAACAGCTTCCATACTTCATGTAATTCAATATCTAGCATGCATAATCATTTACCAACATAAAACAGTAGGCTTTAACACCTTAAACATGGGTTTTTCATCATCAAATCACCAAAAGCACATTTTAAACCTAAAATGACCTAACTAGCATGAATCTTCATTATGGTTTGATTTCAAACGTAAAGTTACTGACTTTATGATAGATCTAGCCTTCCTAAGCATCATATCAGAAGATCTAACGATTCTATGGAGATCTAGGCATGCTTTATGAAGAAAACACATAGAAAACACATAGAAATGGTTCATGGGACTCACGGTTGATTCTAGGATCGATGGATGATCTTCACAACTCAGAGATGATGGCTGATTCTTGGTGGTTCTTGGCTGGAATCAGCTGGTCCAGAAGTTTCAGGAGAGTGTGTGTGTTTTTGGAGAAAAGGTGCAAGAATGAGGCTTCTAGGGTTTTATAAAATATATATATCAGGGGCTAGTTTCGCTGGCAGTTTCGCTGGCCAAGCGAAACTGGCTCTGATCACGTGTGAGCCAACAGTCTGACTGCCGGGCGACATTATAGTTTCGCCCGGTAGTTTCGCTGGTAACCAAAAGTGGTCAATTTTACATTCTAAGCAAGATAAGCACGATTCATGAATTGTCACGCTATTCACAATACTAAATCATGTATTTAAATCACATTGCACATAATGACAATAAATAATTAAACACATAACACATATGGACGGGTTCGGTGATCAACCAAAGGTCGTGGACGTATTCGGCCTAGTTAAGCATTAGTTACTAAGTTAACACTTATAACGTAACTAACGGAATTGTCTAACGGAAGTTAACCTTGAAATTCTCGGATGTCACATCATCCCCTTGTAATTGGAATTTTCGTCCCGAAAATTATTCTTGCGTTGTAGCGTTCGCAGCCAGCTGTCGTCGTTTCTGTTGTTGCTGGGGAAAGAAAGCAAAAGTTTTAGGGTCGCCACACTAAAGACTCGGACAAATGATATAGAACGTGGACTAAGTGGTCCACAACGTTCATATTGGCTTAGTTGGGAGAATCCCTAAAATATAGGACAGTTGGTTATATTATTTCAGGATGCTCGCCAGAAGCTCAAAGGATCCTGAACTACAGTTATCGACTAACCGTTACAATTGTCCACGTGTCTTAATTGATTGCAGGTATTAAGGGACGTGTAAATGATGGCTAAGGACTCGGTCAAGGCTTTATGGGACGTGTTGTAATTGACTCCAACGTTCACAAAGACTTGAAGACTCAATCCCTAGTTTTTAGCCTAGTTAGTTAATGCATTTTTGACTATTTAAACGAGCTCTAGGTCATTCATTCAGGACACACACAACACACGATACTCGCTATCAAAACTCTTTGTAACACTTAGAATACGGGCTCATTTCACTTGTACCAAATACTTTTCATCATATAAAAGTTTTAGGAGGCAGGTACTTTGAACCGGCCCCCGAGGTTTTTTGCTAGGCTCCTTGAGGATACTCAAGGATTCCTGGATTTTCCCTCGTTACATCCTCGTGTCAACCTTTACATTTGCATTTCCATCTTTATTTACATCAAACACGCTACCTCACGTACAAAGTTTGATCAACTAATTGCTTAGGCAGTTTTTGACCAAAACACTAAGCACAACCAAGGATTCGAAAGGTAACGTTGATCATAAATGAGAAGTATTCATACTATATAAGTAGTATAGATACGGGGATATCGTCATCATGAATGCAATAAGAGACTAAATAGGAGCCGTAATTCCGGAATAAAAGATTTAGAGGTAGGTGGCTGACACAAAACAGTGTGAGGCGACAGGGTGACTTGCCAACAGGAGTAGTACCGGGTAAGTTAATACGGAAGTCGTCTTGGCGAATGGGAGGAAGACCCAATATGTATTCGGGAAACACTTCAGGGAAATCCCGAATGACTAGGATGTCTGGGACTCCCTATTCCTGATTACGAACGTCCACAATGCTGACAAGACAGGCCATGTACTCCTTATGCAAGTACTTGTGGGCTTTAACTTCGGACATGAGCTAGAACCCATGTAGTGGTTTATCGCCATAGATTTCCTAGACTTGATTGTCGAGCGGGGAAAATTAACGATCTTCGAATTCGCGATACACACAAATTTGACGTTAGCTAGGGTAAAAAAAATGAGTTTGGATAAAAATGAATGTTAAGGCGAAACAGTTGGAACATCGTGTAATTGCAATTGGAATATAACCTTGAATATAAAGGATGAGTTTTTTTTTTTTGAATTTAATAAACAAGTATAGTTATCTACTCGTAAAGTTGTAAATTCGTAAACTCGTACACATGCAATCCCGTAAGCATGTGGACTAATAAACTCATAATTTCCTAAACGAGTAAATTCCTAAACATGTATACCTAAAAGTGCAAAACGTTATATTTTGGATGGGTTCAAAAATGAATAATTTAATATTTTCTAAAACGAGATATCATGTAAGTGTGAGTCCATAGGCTCGTTAATGGGTAAACGCGTTAACTCATAAGCATGTAATCCCGTAACCATGCAAACTTGTAAACTCGTGAACCCATCGACAAGCGCTCGCTCACCTGTAAATGAGTTGAAAAGAAAAAAAATACGTGATATAAATAGGTTTTAAAATGATGAATGTATATTGTTTTGAATTGTACATCGAACAATGAAATCACGAATAAATTATTTTATAAAAAAAAATCGTAAGCTTAAAAACCGACTGACAGGATTCAAACGGTAAATTTGACTTGAGATCAAAACGTGGCTATGCGCACTCGTTTGGCTAGTTTGACCGAAGCATTGTCTGCAATGGCGGACACACAGTATGGGGTTACATGAATTACCACGCAGGTATGTCTATTGGGCGTTGGGTGCAATAGGTTGGGCTATGATTAGAAAAATGGGTTGCTGGGTTGAGTCTAAAAAGGTTGGCAACAAGATTTGATAAAACAATCAATCGAACACGACTTGAGTATCGTGAAATAAAGGTTTTGAAACTATGCCAAAGTGTTTTATGAACTCACGAGGTTTTGGTTTAAAATGGGATAATCAGCTCCATATCACATTTATGGTGACAATGAATGACATGAATTTGAAATACAAGGACGATGTGTGAAAAAATCAAGAGTATGTGAAATCGTGAGGGTAACAAATTGATTGTATAAACATAATGAAATACCTTGAGGATGGAATCGGAAAATTTTAAAACTCGAGCTACTAAATAAATAACAAGGGTTTATTTGAATTTTCAAAGGTGATTCGAAATGGAACTGTGAACCGATAACGTAAATCGTAGGATAGTATAGGATGTGATACGCCACAGGAGTGTCGTACTATGTTATGAAATTGTAAAATAGAAATCACAAGGATGAATTTGGATGAAATAAAACACGAAATGTTTGAATATGGAAGATCAATTGACTAAAACATAAGGGGTAAAATATGTAAAATTGTGAAAGTAAATGTCGATGGTGAAAATTTTAAAAATACTATTGGAATCACGAAAAGTGGCGTTTTAACCATGACATCTTGAAAATCAAAAGAATATCATAGATCGAAATCGGAGTATAAACCGGATATCATAAAATCGCATGCAAAACATGAAATCGAATTGACTTGTTTAAAATCAATGGAATGGTTCTCATTTCCCGATTGGGAAACTGCCACCTTCGACTAGTCAGGGTTAATATGGTTCCTAGAAACGTTTGTTATGACATGCTTTGGCCTAATAGGCTAAGGCACTCTCGCCAGAGTGTCCCAGGTAACGCTTACCTAATAGACACCCTGACTACCTGTGCTTTCACCCTTCCAGTTACTACATGTCCGTTACTAAGGAACCTAACTCGGACGAGATTTAAAAAAAATCAAATAAAATCAAGTTCCTAAAATGGCACGTAAGGCACCATTACTAAGGAAAAGGCTAGGAAGCCTGAAACTGAGTGCATGAGTGTGTGATAAGTGTTAGACTTGAGGTACATCCTAACTAAGGCAAAACAAGACATAAAAAGGGCAATATTTAAACGAAGCATGCAATACACGAGGTTCTCGTGTTTGGACACCTAAGGCAAGAGTCTAGGTCATTCCATTTCTAATAACCTAGTTCCCTATAGCCATGGCTCTGATACCAATCTGTCACACCCTAACCGGCGGCGAAAACGTCAGGGCATGATTAGATTGCCCATAAGCTCATGACAACTAATTTAGTGAAAATAGTTAAATAATGCATTTCATTGATAACAGTAAAAAAATACAATGATGCACCACATATTGATAACATATACAATATATTTATTAAACTAGGTCCAAAAGCCCTATGTGATAGTATCTTGAAACATCGACACCTTAGCCTGCAACATGTATAAAATAAAGGGGGGTCAACTATAAATAGTTGGTGAGTAACCACAAGTTTGATACATAACATATATTTAAAAACATGCGTTACGTGTCATATGATAGAATAAGTGAAATATAACATGCTAGAAGGTATTGACAATATGAAAGACTAAACTTTACCAATATTGTTGGTATAAATGACAACATGAAAGACTAGGCATAAACAAACCTCAATGACATATGCTAGATTCCCTAACCCGCAGGTTAGTCTAAATGAAATAATGAAATAGGCTCCAAACACCCAACGCCAAACCGGTCAAGTTGAGTGGGTTGTCAACCGATAGATCTACCTTTGTTACCCGAGGCCTTACGTTAATGTTTATGCCAAATGAAAGACGTGACAGACATGACAACCATGGCAACCATGATATACTTAACATCCAATGATAAACATGAAAACCTTTGATAAACATGAAATCCTTTGAAAATCACACATTGAAAAATATTGCTAGAAGTCACATAACACATAATTCACACATAGATCACATACGCATGGTATATGATAAACTTGAAAGACAACACTTTGAAATAGGATACATGTTGCAACCCCAAAAATGAGAAAATGAGAAAAGGGGCAAGGATTACTCACTTGGATTAGAAGTTAAGTCCATGAAGCGAAAAGTGAAAGTGAAAGGATTAGTCCCGAAGATTTATCCTAAAATAATAGAAGGGGCGACATGAATATTGGAATATGGATTCTAAGCTCTTATGCATTTGGGGAATCAGTTTTAATGTTATTAATTGAAGTTTGAAAAATTTAACTTTTAAGAGTAACAATACCTTAAACGTTACTAGACATGCTTTGGTCTAATAGGTTATGACACCCTTCCAGTTACTACATGCCACTCACTTCTCGAGTACTATCACTAATTATGTTTGATAAAAGAATAGGTTTGGTTCTAAGGCTTTTGAAATCCTAAAATGGTATTTATGTTCAAAACCTGAATTAAGAATTTGTCTGATTGATGATTTGTGAAAAACAAACCTAAATCCCCAATCTTTCATGCATAAAAACATTGACTTTTGGATTAGAAGAATATAAATGATATTGGACATGATAGTTTAGACTCGTTGGACCTAACGACCCTCTACAAGGGCTACAGTAAGCCTAAATCGGCCTAAGCAAGGCAACACGTCCTGATGACGTGCCTTTGCAAAGCTAGGCCTTCTAAAGGACAAGCCTTAACAATGCTAGGTGTTCTAAGAACGAGCCTTAGCAAGGCTACCTAAACGAGCCTAAAGCACCTAACTAAGAACCTAAACTAAACTAATTAAACTAATAAAGCGATAAATAAACGAATAACAAAAGGAAAGAAAGAAAAAGAAGAAGAATTACCTCAAAGAAGCTTTTCAAACGAGACGAGCTTGAAGGGCAGCACCTCCTCGCCGAGAGCATAAAAAAACTACTAAGCACGAAACCCTAAGGGGTATTATAATTGTGGAACCACCAAAATTTGGTTATTCCAATTGTTTATACTCAAACTAGGAGTTGGAAACTATAAGGGACCTAACAAGGGTATTTATAGGTGTGAAATGAAGGAAAAAATAGTACAATGGGCGATGTGGGATGAGTTTAGAAGGAAAATCGCGTACTTGCAATCAACAATAACATCAAACTTGTTTTCGCGATTCCCGCTTCGTTATAACTCGGTTTTGCGCACGTTTTTCGCCCACGTTAACCATTTTCAGAGTACTATCATATGGAAGAGAGTAATCTACCATGTATGGTGTTGAGAATTGGGCTTAAACCTTGGATCTTGATGTGGGTCGAGTTTTCGAGTTTTTGAAACATACGGATGTTACACAACCCTGGGATCCTCAGGTAGGGGTCGAAATCGTTCAAGTCATAACCTAGGTCAGACACCATTTGACCTAGGTTATCGAACGAGAAGGAGGTAATGCCTCACAAAATACCATAGGTGATAGATCACCAAAGTAAACAAACTAAAATCTTCTTCCTCTGTTCAAGAAAAATAACCAATTCAGAGACGCGAATTCCACATTAAACCATTTAGATTATTACTTACCGTATTCGGGGCTATCTTCTACATTTAGAGGACGCAAATGCCACATTTTTAGAGAGTGGTGATAAACCAAAAAAACAGAGATCTGAGAGAGATAACGACGTATATGGTGATGATCAACAATTAATTATATGATTTATATCCGAAACTCGAGGTGGTAGATAAAGATTTGGCCTCTAGTAATCATATATATCCGTCGTCGCCACAGATAACTAATTAAAAGTGGCTACTATTTAGTCACGGTCAATATATGTGGCCATAGGTAATAGATTTATGTCACTCACAACCTACTATTTAGTCACACAACCTAATAATAGTGGTCATATGTACTAGCTTTTAGTCACATAACTAAGTAAAAATAATGCTCATTACTCACATTTAGCCACGTATAATATATACTTAATAGTTTTTTTTTTAATTTACTAAGTAATAAAATCTACTCTTCCGTCACGTACACAACAATATTTAAGCGTGACCATACATTCCTTTTTGGTCACATGAATAAAAAATCATAAAAATTATGTGGTCGTTTGATGCATTTCGTCACTCTTTTTTAAGTGTGAAAAATAAGTGTCACATGTTTTTGTAAAACAGTGGCTAAAGGCACTACACCTGATTGTTGTTGTCACATAAACAAAAAAATATGTGGCTAAAAGGGTCCAAATGCTATATATTTGGCCATAGGTACAAAATATGTGTGGCTAAAACTATGTTTCTTACCTTTAGCCACGTTTTTTTAAAAATTGTGGCTAGGTGTTTTTAAAAAAAACAGTGACTAAAGCCACTTTTTGACGTAGTGTTATCACTCTTTCCAGCTAAAGGAAACAAAATCTTCACTAATAAAAAAGAGTTAATTGAAAAAGAAAAATAATTTTAAAAACTTAACTCTATTTTAGTAAATACGAAAACTAATTAGATTGTGCATATAGTGTTTCTTTTGACCATCTTTTAGAGTTAACTGATGAAATCATGGAAAAATAATGCCATATACATATAATTCAATCAGGTCGACCTAAAAATGAGGAATCCAAATAGCCAATCTGATCAGAATAATGAAACGCTAACAAAAATAAGATACCTAAACACTTTAAACATACTTTACTTCTAACTTGCCTCTAAAATAAGAATAAGACAAAGTGCAAAATAAAACCAGAAATTTCATCTAAAGAAGATAATTCTAACAACCTAAAACACTACACCATACTTACATCCAAACACACCAAATGAAACCTTCAAGTAAACATGAAATGAGATAAAAGAAGAATATGTAGTAAGAAGTATAAAAAACTAATGAAAAAGGATTTTAGCGAGAGGCACCAAACTTATTGTTCATGTGGGAGGAACTATAAGTATGTACATATTTACGATGTCATTTACACACATTATCAGTAGTAGTGAATCTGTATTCGGTGGTATTTTTCGCAAGATAACACAAATGGTTTTTTAATCACACACCATGTTCTATCAATTTACGTTATTACTATCTATCATCATTATAGATAATCACACATCTATTGCTAAACACAAGCACATTCACACACAAAAAAAAAACATATTTAACAATAGTATATTTGTGCAAACTATTAGTCTATTAAAATATCAAGCATATACTACCTACCATACTACAAACATCTACTCACTTAAATCAGAATATAATCACGTTTACTTATAAAAACACATAAACCTAATGTACGAACATTGACGAAGGTTGCTTATTTCATATTTGTAATTTCGACTTCAACAAATAGATTTGATCTGATCCAATTATGAATTATGAGAAACGATCCTATAATCATTACGGGCGTAAAATATCACGCGGGCATTAGAAAACTAACGTATAATGACATAAAAGTCCATCCGTGTAAAAATTTATACATCCACGTGTTGCTTACCGTAGTCTTCGTACACTTCGCATGGGAAATTGCCTTTGTATTGGATCTTTCGGTTAGAGGTTCATCGTAGACACCCTAAAAAGTGTAGAACTGTAGACACCATTCTTGGCCCTTAGATTTGCTATCTGATGGTTGTGATTAACTTTTTTTTTCATATTTATTTACTTTTCTTTTCAGCTAATTTTACTACTAGAAAAAGCCCCTTCCTTGACGCGCGAACAATGACACTCGGTATTTTATGACGCGCAAAAACAAGCGTCATTAAGAAAACTGTCGTATTTGACAAAATTCTATGGGTAGATGACGCGCTTTTTCGCGCGTCATAAATTTTGTGTCATTTGAAAAAAAAATAAAAACACGGAGGACACTAATTTTGTGAGCGTCAAGCGTAAAAAAATGTCACTTTTTATTTTTTCCTGCCCAAACAATATATCCGGATATAGTGAGCCCGCTTTAGGGTTTTTTCAACATTTTCCCCCAAAATTGTGCCGCCGCTCACCACTCATAAACCCTTAATTCATCCCGCCTACCTTGCCACTACCGCTCCGTCGATTCTCTCTAACCCTAATTCTTCTGCCGTGTTAAGGTAGTAGGGCTTGAAATCTGATGTCTCTCTAGCCCTAATTCTCTCAAGGATTTATATTCATCTCTCTAGCCCTAATTCTTCTGCCGTTCGATGGATTGATTTATAGTTCGAAGGCCAGGATCATCTACAGATTTCGAGGAACGTGGTTTCTCGCTACCGAAGTTCTCTAATCCTCCATGGCAGACTTGCTAATCATCTCTCGATTTCAATCCATGGAAATCAGTTCCACTCCCTTCCTGAATCACAGGGCAAGGTAATTACAGAGAATTGCGTTATTTTCCCAGGATTTATATTCATTCGTTTGATTTTATTTTATGCTCTACACCAGCTAGGGTTTTGTTATGGTTTTTTGGATTTCATGTTCTCTCTGATTTTAGGGTTTATTGTTTTCATCTTTCAAATGTAGATGGGATTGAGTTTGGTTTTTTGGATTTCATGTTCTCTCTAATACTTGTCATCTTCTATTTTCTGCAGATGTATTCGGCTTCATTTCTAGGAGTTGTTTGAGGGTTCAAAACTGTTCTTTTGCAGGCATCATATGTTTATTGAAGAGATAGGAGGTGATTACAATTTCCTGCTAGCTGCTAATGCACAAACTATCCAGGACTATGATGGACTGACCTGAGCTTCCTTATGTAGCGATGCACCAATTTTCAATAGGGTATGTATGATCTGAACTCGATATGACCTTATATTTCTTATTTATTTGTTTTAAGCTTTTTTATTTGATATGTTTTTGCAACAGCAAGCGATGAAATGAACTTTATTTATTTGTTTCAAGCTTAATTAATATTTAATACTATTGAACAGCAATATACAAAACTTATATTAAAATCTAACACTTAGATATTGGCATATGACCCAGCAGATAGCACCCAAAAAATCAGAAATGATGAATGAAACCAAGAATGACCACAAAACTTTTGAACTGGTTATTAGCAGAATTTTGAATACCCAGTTATTAGCATCACTGGCAATGAACCCTTTTAGTCATAGGAGGAGCCCCACTCACAGAATTCTGACCCAAATCTTACCCCTACTGAAATCGAGGGTTCTATTTCATGTAAAGGATCTTGCTTGAAATCGAGGGTTCTATTTCATTGGGTTAAACTGATATCCGGGTTACTGTTGTTTTATTATTTTTTTTATAGAATTCTACATTAGTTAAATGCTTACAACTTGACTTCTCATGAAACCAAGTTGGATTCAAACCGGGTTACTTGTGTTGGTTTGTAATGCTTTCATTGTGACTATTTGGATTCAAACCTTTGGTAAGTTTTATGACCTGAAAGTCATAATTTTCTATGCTTAGGTGGTTTATGCCTGTAAATTTTGGAATAACATTTTTTATGTGGAGGAACATTGGGGTGGATAGTTGTAAAACTGATCAAGCCAGAGCCACATATGGAAGGCCTAATCATAGCAATGAGTGCAACAGGTATAAGCAATTTAAATGATATATAAGGTAATATCTCTTATAAGATTTGACAGAGAACTCATCAGAAGTAGTTGTGAAAACAGGCACATTGCATGCAGCATATGTGCTCTTAATCAAGCTAGCTCTACAAGTGTTAACAACTGCCCTATACCTACTTTGAATAAAAGCCCTATATAACTACAAAACTAACTCTAGCTACAACTACAGGTCTCTAAGTATCTATGATGGATTTAAAGGCTGTTATTTTGGGAGTTATTGCAAGCTAAATACTGCATATCAGGTGAATACATTCTCAGACCCATTAGGTTACAGAGTTCACTTTCATGTGAAAAATCTTTAGTGGAAATTTGCAAAATATTGGTATGAACAATTGACTATAAACTTAGAAAATCTCATTTATCTCATAAAACTTTAATTTCATCTATTTTATTTGTTTAGAAGAAGCATTAGAAATATTGTATTATGTTTGTGCATATGAATGGTAGTAGTAAAGTAACCTGAGCAAAATCAAAACTCAAACCTTGGTCTCCTACTCCTTAAAAATTTATGACACTAGTTTCTAGCTAACACAACTTAATATAACTAACAGCCTCTCAACATATACAGAACCATAGTTGCATACCAACTTCATTAAACCCATATATTTCTTAAATTAATTGCTAGTACATATAGCAGGCTCAACGAATGAAATATTTGATGTAACAGGAAGTCATTGATTGTTCAACATCAACAGCACAGGGAGACCAGCAATAGTAACAGCAACATGAAACACCGGAAGTGGTAGCAGCAGCAGCCGAACAGGTAATTTGGGGTCATTGCACTTTATATGTTATGTACTTCAAAAGCATTAATACATTTTCAGTCACTTCAAAATTAAAATGCAACACTACTTTATTGTGTTTTATATATGACAATTAATAATCTATATTGCTGCTAATAATGTAGTATTTTATCTCTCTCAAATGTATAACAGTAGTGCAGCCGGTCCATTTTGGTTGTGACAGAAGGCAGGGACTTGGTGCCTTTAAGGTATTGCTGCTTCCTAAGTGTTTGTATCAGCAGGAACATCAATCATCAGTTGTCTTTATTGTTTTTATTTTGTTTTGCAGGATTATGAAAAACTAGATGGATTAGAGTACATATGTCCTTGATGCAGCATCAAATAAGTGACCCCAAAGAAGTCCGAGCATATCATCAATCATATATGGGAACACGCGGCTTTATCTTGTTCTTAGTGAACGTTAGAGAATATTGTATCAAACTTTTGTAGTTGTATGAAACACATTATTTGCTATATATATAAAATGTAATTTTTTTCTATATGTGTATTTAATTTTGTATTATGAGGTTAATTACAATTTAATGTGGAAACTAGTAATTGTATTAAAAAATATATATAAAAACCATGACGCGCGAAAATGCGTGTCATAACAAGCTTCTTTACCCTGCCTTCCTTGACGCGCAAACTATGACACGCAATGCGCGTCATAAAATGCGCGTCATCGATCGCGTGTCAAGAAAGGGATGACGCGCATTTTGCGCGTCAAGAGGATTCTTGACCCTGCCTTCCTTGACGCTTTTTTGCGCGTCATCTGGGCCCTTTCTTGATGCGCAAAAAGCGTCAAGAAAGGCCATTTTTATAGTAGTGTTTTGCATGCAAATTAATAAAGTTATTTCTTATACAAAACAGAATAATTTCACATACGATATAACAGTTCTATGATTCTACACTTTTGAGATTGTCTACATTAAACCTTTCCGTCAACTTGAGAGTTTTCACTTTATAATAAATTGTAAGTATCATCTAAGTGAGTAATATATGTTTATTGTTCATGATATATTAGTATTATATGTTTATTGTTCATGATATATTAGTATTATATGTTTATTTTTCATGATATATTTGATGCACAAAGTGTCCAACTAGGATAAAATGAAAACCTCTCCGAGTTGAAAAAACCGTAAAAACCGTAAAAACTAAGCTAAAAATTTCATTTTTTGTACCGATTTTTTTTATGGTGACTCTCTAACTTAAAAAACACCCTTTATGAAAAAAATTAAAAAACGCCGAGTAAATTTTTTTTTAAAAAAAAAATATTTAAGAACCGATTTTTTTGCAAAAAGAAGTTAACCGGCTAAAAAAGACGTTCAAAATTTGTTATTTTTTTAGATGTATTTGTTTTTATAGATTCTACATTCATTTTTGATGGTTTTGGTGAAAAAAATATAAAAAAGCGCCTATAGATTTTTTTTTTTAAATTATTTACAGATTTTGTTACATATGTAACAAGGCATTTTACATATGTAACAGGTAAATGTTACATATGTAACATGACGAAACGTCAGATTTTGGAAAAAAAATTAAAAAACTACTAGGCGTTTTTTTGATTTTTTTTCACCATAGGGCTTGTATTAACGCATATAATCACTACAAAAAATTTGAAGAAAAAATCGTTTTGTGATAGTTTCCACGGTTTTTCCAACTCAAAGAGGTTTTCATTATATCCATCCCCTATATATATATATATATATATATATATATATATATATATATATATATATATATAGGGTAGGGTTATAATACAAAGTGTTTTTTGGTGAGAAATGTAAGAAGTGTTTTGAGCCATTAGATCTAGTAGTTGATGGTTTAGATTAAAAGTATGATTTTTATTATATGTTTAATTAAAAAATTAATGAGTAATAGTGGTTAAAGGGTAATAGCGTCATTTAACCATTTGTGTTTTTATGATAATACGAGTGATTAAAGATCAGAATATCGGATTTGTAGGGAGGGTTACGATTTAAGAGGCATAAAATCAGGAACTTGAATTTCAAGATAATCTTCAAATTGATTCAAAGAATCGTGTAAACCAATTTGTGCGCACAAATAATCCGGAGGTCAATCAAAGAAGATTGATGCAAAATTAAAAAATTAATGAGTAATAGTGGTTAAAGGGTAGGGTTGTGAAGATTGATGCAAAATTAATTAACAGTGTTTTAGGGGTGCCATTAGGGACAGAAACTATAACGATTATAGAGAAAACAACGGACAGGGATCCAGTAGCCAAGGAGTGGCGGTCGCAATTTGAAGAGGGGAAAACAAAAATAACATTGCGCGATACCTTGATGATGATGAAAGACCGAAAAGATGCAGGAAGGCTTTTCCAATTGAATTTTCTGGTGGTGTTATGCACATCCGTTATACGTGTTATGCAAAGTGGGACCGTGAACCAATGTTTCTTAAACGCGATTACACCTGGCACAGATGTGAAAAATATGAGATGGTGTGAGTATATTGTGAAATGTCTGAATAAAACAAAGAATGGGTGGATACCAGAACGTTCCTACGCTGGACCGATCACGTTACTAGCGGTATGATTTTTTAATACGCTGTTAGATTTAATTTTGGAATGTATAGACACTAATATATGTTATGAAACATTGTACAGACAATTTATGCCAGGGTAATGTTAAAAGATGAATATGTGAAAAGTGGGTATGAGAATGCTATAGGATGGGTGGATGACACGACCCTGGAGAATTTGGATACCGTGTTAGCGACAGACTTGTTTAAAAGGAATTTGGAGCTAGGTGTACCGGTCGATATCCAGAGGGAAGTGAAAAAAAGAAAGAAGATTTGTAAAGTGAAAGCATCGAGAAAGAAGACAGATAAGGGTACATTATTTGCTTACTGATATACCTCATGAAAAATGGGGAACTGATGTTGTCGTGCAGTTAATAACACAGGAGCTGGAGGTGATACAGATCTGAAGTTAGTAAATGCGGATGCTGTAGCTGATCTAGAGAATGTGAATATAAATTCGAACGTAGCGGAAAATGGGAAAGGTATAATGTTGTATTGATATATGTTTTGTATTTGTTAAAGATAAAAATATAATTTGATTACACATATGGGTTGTATTATGATAGAGTACTGAAGTAGGAACTGTTGTACATGAGGATAGTGTTGGTCAGGGCAACCATGCTTCACTCAAAGGAATAGAAGAGAATGGTACCAGCTCTCCTTTTGTGGTTTATTTGTTGTTTTGATATACGTTTTGCATTCGTTAACGATAAAAATTTAATTCAATTGATTATAAGGGTTGTATGATCACAGGTAATGAATTAGGAACTGTTGTACATGAGGATAGTGTTGGACAGTTCAAGCCTGATTCCCTAAAAGGAAAAAAAGAGAAAGGTAAACGATGTACATTTGTATTTTTTATGTTTGTGTAAATCTAAAAAAATGTAAATCTAATTCACGCCTGTTTGATCGGCTGTATCTTACAATCACATATATATATATATATATATGAAAAACCCAGCTATGTTGGGCGAAACAGATATGTTTATAATAGATGCAGGATTTGCGGATGTTTATGACGCGGTGGATGATGATGCGTTGACCATAGTGAAGTGGATAGGTATTTTTTTATTCAAAAATGATGGTTTGTGTATGTTTTTGTACCAAGGGTAATTAACTTTTGTTGTTAAACAAGATTGGATTTCTAGAGGAGACATTAACATGGTGATAATTGTAGGTCCGAGATCAAACCACCTACACGATATATGATCGTAAATGAGTGCGGAATCCTCAAATACGATTGATTCAAGAAACAAGTAGATGAAATAGATTCAATCTAAGATAAAGATTGAATCTTGAATGAGAAACACCACTTGGAAGCTGATCGTAAACAAGGAGAACACAGAATCGTAAACTCGTAAACTTGGAATTTGTATTGAAAAGCTTCCTAAAATCATAAACACATGAGGCTTATATAGTGCCTCATGTAAACCTATTACAAAAATCATAAACTATAATGAAGCCCACATGGCCCAATAGTAAACTACATAAAGCCCAATAACCCATTAAATAATAAGCCCAAAACAAAGTTAAAGCAAGCCCAATAACTAATGTTCATGCCTCAATAAATATAGCCCAACAATCTTCCCCTAGGCATGAACCATTAGACCGTCTATGGTAGCAGCAAATCAAATCTGAAAGCCTTTGGCGCTTTGCCGGACCACCATTTATGCTCCACAATTCGGTTTGCCGTCCCATGAAAGATACCAACCCGAATAGCATTCTCCATGTCGTTTTCATCTCCGAGAATAGGTTGGGAGGCAAGGAGCTTGATGTCTCTCTCTCCAAATCTTAGCAGATCCACCGGATCGTAAAAGTGAAACTGCCTCATGTCCTTGCAGAGAACCACCACCTCGTGTGTCGTTGGATCGTAACACCAGCAGTCAAAGTTTTTGACCAAGGTAGCATCCTCTATCTCATCCAACATGTTAATAACTCTGGTGCGCTTGGTAGGTGGTCTCCTTGCTTCGCCAATTTCCTCTCCAGTCACTGGATCAGTCCCAGTCTGGACCCACCTCACTTGCTTAAGATCAAAATTTGCAAAGTTTTCTTCTTTATGGCTCAGCAAATTGTTTCTGATGAGGTCTCCGTCAGGGCTGTTCCACCTGTTTATATAAGGAGCTCGAAGCAGATTTCTGATCTCAGGCTCAGTCCAAGAATGGAATTGTGCACGAGTTCTATAATATTCAACAGGACTGTAGCCGTCACGGATCACAGCAAATAATTTCTTCTCAGCGTCGTAATGCCAGCACAAGATGGGTTCACAACTCCCCTTTTTGTCAATAGAGCTCTTTCCAAGATCAAGAGCATATTTAGTGGGGGCTGGTCCTTGAAAGAATTCTCGGAACCAGTTGTCATGACCCTCAGGAGCTTTGGAGATCACTCTTCCTCCTCTAGCATAGTCAGACATCTCAATGTTTTCATCACCATTGTCTTCATTCAACGCTTCAGCACCCTGCAGACCCTGTGATGAGCTTTGACCTGAGGCACTAGTAGTATTTGACTCTACTTCACCCTTCAAGACATTAAACCTCTTTTTCAGGTCCATCAAATTCTCATAGAGCCACTTCATTTGATTCTTGTCTGCCACTTCCTTTTGCCGTAATCTTCTGTTTTCAGCCTGCAGAGCTTTTATCTCATTCTCTCTGATTCTGTTCTGAGACATCAGATAGTTAATATGAGGATCAGCACTGATCCGCATCTCAATTGGAAGCTCAGCTGATTGGAAGGGCCTGAAGCTAGGAGCAGCTGTAGGCTGAGTTATCACAGGAGCAGCGCTCACTTTTACTGGGCTTGGAACAACGAATGTGTGATCAACCTCTATGAATTGACTTTCTTCCCGAACCGGGCTATGTTCGGTTAGAAGTGGTGAATCAGTCTGAGCAGGAGCAGGTTGATCTTGAACAGTTTCAGCAGCTGTTTCTTCTTGAGTACTGGGACCCTCAGAACTGGGCCCAGCTGGATGTACTAACAAAATGCTTGAGCTGGTCTTTGAAAGCTTGAATCTGATGCTTCTTGGATCTGACCTCTTTCTAGGTGAAGGTTCACGTGCTGGAATTGGTTCTTCAAGAACATCTTCATCGTCCAGATTCATGAGGCACTATATAAGCCTCATGTGTTTATGATTGATTCAAGAAACAAGTAGATGAAATAGATTCAATCTAAGATAAAGATTGAATCTTGAATGAGAAACACCACTTGGAAGCTGATCGTAAACAAGGAGAACACAGAATCGTAAACTCGTAAACTTGGAATTTGTATTGAAAAGCTTCCTAAAATCATAAACACATGAGGCTTATATAGTGCCTCATGTAAACCTATTACAAAAATCATAAACTATAATGAAGCCCACATGGCCCAATAGTAAACTACATAAAGCCCAATAACCCATTAAATAATAAGCCCAAAACAAAGTTAAAGCAAGCCCAATAACTAATGTTCATGCCTCAATAAATATAGCCCAACAATCTTCCCCTAGGCATGAACCATTAGACCGTCTATGGTAGCAGCAAATCAAATCTGAAAGCCTTTGGCGCTTTGCCGGACCACCATTTATGCTCCACAATTCGGTTTGCCGTCCCATGAAAGATACCAACCCGAATAGCATTCTCCATGTCGTTTTCATCTCCGAGAATAGGTTGGGAGGCAAGGAGCTTGATGTCTCTCTCTCCAAATCTTAGCAGATCCACCGGATCGTAAAAGTGAAACTGCCTCATGTCCTTGCAGAGAACCACCACCTCGTGTGTCGTTGGATCGTAACACCAGCAGTCAAAGTTTTTGACCAAGGTAGCATCCTCTATCTCATCCAACATGTTAATAACTCTGGTGCGCTTGGTAGGTGGTCTCCTTGCTTCGCCAATTTCCTCTCCAGTCACTGGATCAGTCCCAGTCTGGACCCACCTCACTTGCTTAAGATCAAAATTTGCAAAGTTTTCTTCTTTATGGCTCAGCAAATTGTTTCTGATGAGGTCTCCGTCAGGGCTGTTCCACCTGTTTATATAAGGAGCTCGAAGCAGATTTCTGATCTCAGGCTCAGTCCAAGAATGGAATTGTGCACGAGTTCTATAATATTCAACAGGACTGTAGCCGTCACGGATCACAGCAAATAATTTCTTCTCAGCGTCGTAATGCCAGCACAAGATGGGTTCACAACTCCCCTTTTTGTCAATAGAGCTCTTTCCAAGATCAAGAGCATATTTAGTGGGGGCTGGTCCTTGAAAGAATTCTCGGAACCAGTTGTCATGACCCTCAGGAGCTTTGGAGATCACTCTTCCTCCTCTAGCATAGTCAGACATCTCAGTGTTTTCATCACCATTGTCTTCATTCAACGCTTCAGCACCCTGCAGACCCTGTGATGAGCTTTGACCTGAGGCACTAGTAGTATTTGACTCTACTTCACCCTTCAAGACATTAAACCTCTTTTTCAGGTCCATCAAATTCTCATAGAGCCACTTCATTTGATTCTTGTCTGCCACTTCCTTTTGCCGTAATCTTCTGTTTTCAGCCTGCAGAGCTTTTATCTCATTCTCTCTGATTCTGTTCTGAGACATCAGATAGTTAATATGAGGATCAGCACTGATCCGCATCTCAATTGGAAGCTCAGCTGATTGGAAGGGCCTGAAGCTAGGAGCAGCTGTAGGCTGAGTTATCACAGGAGCAGCGCTCACTTTTACTGGGCTTGGAACAACGAATGTGTGATCAACCTCTATGAATTGACTTTCTTCCCGAACTGGGCTATGTTCGGTTAGAAGTGGTGAATCAGTCTGAGCAGGAGCAGGTTGATCTTGAACAGTTTCAGCAGCTGTTTCTTCTTGAGTACTGGGACCCTCAGAACTGGGCCCAGCTGGATGTACTAACAAAATGCTTGAGCTGGTCTTTGAAAGCTTGAATCTGATGCTTCTTGGATCTGACCTCTTTCTAGGTGAAGGTTCACGTGCTGGAATTGGTTCTTCAAGAACATCTTCAGCGTCCAGATTCAGCTCAGGAGGGGTTGTATCACTGCCTGATGATCCGATCATGTCATCCCTTGACCTTTTAAGGTTAAGGGGCCCCAGATTCCCATAGATATCATCATCAGTGATGTCCTGGCCGGCAAGAATATCATCTATCACATTTTCTTCATCGGAGGGTATAACAACATCCTCTTCTTGCACATTAACCGCCGGAGTTGCTGTTAAGTCTTGATCTTCAGCAATGGATGCATTGACATTGGGCACGTCAGCTTCTGGTTCAGAATCATCCATCATTGTTCCCTTGCAACCTCTGGGAACGTACCCCCTTAGCCCACTCCAGTCTACCTTGAAAATTCGGTCTATCTTGGGTTTGCAGGCCAAATACCCCAATATCCATCACCTTCACATCCAGCTTCTCTACCCTCTCTTCTATCATTGGGTATTTCTTCATTACCACCATTTGAACGAACCTTGGTGTCATTAAAAACTGTTCTCTGGCACTCAGTTCTGCATTGCCTATCCAATCAATCAGCATCATCTTTGAGA
>JBCNJP010003941.1:0-34691 GCA_039602395.1 Deinandra increscens subsp. villosa
ATTAACAATTAATTAGATTTAATATTCCGTTGACCCGGGTGTAACTCTTACGGGTCAATATCGGTCGGGTTCGTTAATTCGTCGGGTCAGGACACCCTTGTTTCCAACATATATATATAGATAAAATGGGTTTTGAGACTTAAGTAGTCGTTGTCAATATTGATTGGAGAAACATACCATTAACTTGAGATCAAGTTGTTGCTTTATGACTTTATTTTAAGATTTTTTATCAGCAGAAGACCAACCACCTTTCGGAATTTTAGGCTGATTCACCATCTCCATTATCAACTGTTTACGAGGAGTACGAACGTCGTGGGAAGGTGCCACTGATAAACAAACAAAGCGGTGTAATGCCACTTACTTACGAGGTCCCTCAAACCGGTGACTTATCGTACTCGACACGCCGTCACGAACCAGCAGGGGAATAACCCTGCGTGCCGGATTATTTTATTATCAAAATGACCATTTTAAGGGACTCTTGTCTGTTTCATTCGCACCTAGCTCTCCGCATGTGTACGTCCGACGTAACCAGAGCCAAGTTCACAAACACATACCATCTCGGCTTCCGTGAAGTGACAAAATATTACCAACCCTCATCCCCAACCAAATACTTTCAGCCCGTACCTGCTTGGTCAGCCGAGTTTGCTTACATAGACATAAGGACCTCGATTGTATCCTTTAGCATGGGGCGCGAGTCACCTTTCGAATCATGCATCGTCCCTCGATGACTGGGTATCACAAGTCCGGCCTTTGGGATTTCGACTCCCCAAATGGTCTGTGATACGAAGAGCACATTTAGTTCACAAAATCAATAATAAACTTTCAATAAAAAAAAGTTTTCATAAAGTCATTAGACACACCTTAATACAATGTTATAAAGACAACTCGAAAACTCATTAAAAGTTGGTTAACTCCAATCAAGTGTAAAAGTTGAGCTAATCATTGCTGATTAGCTTAAAGATTGCCAAGTAGTAAATGAAGAATTTCATATACAAAATGCTTTCATTTACTGATGGTTATAGTTCTTACAGACTCTGACATACTTAAAGACTCGAAAACGCCAAGTGGCTCGACAAATCTAAAAGTGGGAGAGGAGAGGAAAGAATTGAGCGAATTGAAAAGTGGTGAAGGTTGGCTTTTATAGGCAAATCATCTAGACAGGCACGGGTCGTGCCCTGCTTGGCACGGGTCGTGTTGTGTCAGTGACCTTGATCCGCAAATCTTCCTTCGTCAGAGGCACGGGTCGTGTTGAGTTGGGCACAGGCCGTGCCGTGTGAGAAGCTTGATCTCCAAATCTTTGTCATCAGAGGCACGGGCCGTGTTAGCTTGGGCATGGGCCGTGCCATGTCAAGAGGTTATGGTGTGTCATCAGGAGCATGGGGTGTGCCGAATCAGGCGAAGATTCTGAGTATTCAGGTCGGGCACGGGGCGTGCCGGGCTGGGCATGAGCCGTGCTAAGGTTGGTTTTTTCGAAAGTTAGCATCTTCTTCACTTTTCTGCTAGATTATGCTTCTTTTGGTATTTTGGCCTTAGAAAACCTGAAAACCTAAAAAGAAAACAAAATCGACTTGTTTTGATGTTAGTAGTTAGGTTTATTCCCGAAAAGCGAGTAAATTTGATAATAAAAATATGTATAATTTAGTGTTTATCAGGAGGCGATTTCAGACAGGTGTTGTCGGTCGTTAAACGTGGCACTCGAGCACAGATTGTAGACACCAGCTTACGCATGTTGCCTCTTTGGTCTTTGACTAGATTAATGTTGTTGACCATAAACCTGAGAGCACTTAATGATCCATTGTTTTCTGATTTTCTATTAAGAGTTGGTAATGGAACCGAAGAATCGATCAAAGGAAGCTTTATCCGTATTCCTGATTCCATGACAATTCCATCCACTATCCGAGAAAACTCTATAAAAGAATTGATCGATGCCATCTTTCCATCACTTCAAGATAATATGCATTCCTCATATTATATAATCTCAAGAGCAATTTTATCCACTAAGAATGAGAGTGTTGATGAGATTAATAATCAAATGATTGACAAATTTGTAGAGGAGGAAAAAGTTTACTATAGTTTTGACGAGGCTGAAGACGATTGCAACAGCTTGTATCCGGCCGAGTTCTTAAACACGTTAAATGTGAGTGGTTTTCTGCCTCATAAACTTCGTCTAAAAGTTGGATGTCCCATAATATTTCTACGGAATATAGATCCATCACATGGTCTATGTAATGGCACAAGATTGATATGCAAAGGTTTCTAGCGCATGTTATTGATGCCGAAATAGCCGTTGGCCAACATATTGAAAAACGAGTGTTTTTGCCAAGAATCCCTCTGTCTCTTTCTGAAGAAGACATGTTCCTGTCAAAATGAAAAGAAAACAGTTTCCCGTTCGGCTTAGGTTTGCCATGACAATCAATAAAGCTCAAGGTCAAACAATTCCGCACGTTGGTGTTTATCCAATGGATTCTGTTTTTTCGCATGGACAACTATACGTGGAATTGTCAAGAGGGATATCATGGGAAAATACTAAGATATTAGTGCATATGACCAAAGATTTTAGACGAGATGGTGTATACACCTCAAATGTTGTTTATCAAGAAGTCTTACGGGATCAATGAACTTACTTTTTTTTATGTTGCACGTCCTAAATGATTATGATTACTTCAGCGGCTACGCTTTAATTGAACTCACCTGTTTTTTATGTTTCATGTGCGAAATCATTATTATTAACTAGATATAGACCCGTGTATTACATGTGTTGAACAATATAAACGATACAGTCCATAAATATTTTAAATACAACTGTACATGACATGGATGTTTAGAACACATAATGCAAGTTATTTTTATGACAATATATAATGCAAGATATAAGATGATAGTTTCATTGTTCCACTAACCCTCTGCATCATTTTCTTTGTAACTTCATGGTCCAAATTAGGTCTATCATGGCTAAAGTTCCATTATTGCTATTGATATTAGAGGTGGTATCAAGACTTCCAGCAAAATGTTCTTGTCAATGTACGCTTGTGTGTAGGGACTGGTGCACATTCATTTCAACAAAAGATTTTGCTAAGGCTCACATCTTCAAATCTCATGAGCTCAAAATTTTATCCACTTTATGCCGAGATAATTCCTTTCACGCATTAGGTTTCGGAGGGTCAATGTTTGATTCTGATAGCCCTGTTCACCTTCCCTTCTGAATTCAACCATGGGATTTGAAGGTTTTAGGCATCTTAGATGGCTTGCTTTGTGTTTGCGTTGTAGATACACGTGAGATCGTGTTGTGGAATCCTTTTACAACTTTCTACAAAAAGTTGTCAAAAAATAAAAACCATGTCTTTTTATGATCCTGGTGGCGATATATTAGGGTTTTATTCCAACTCTTCTCAGGATTATAGGCTTTTACACGTAACAAGTTGTCAACAAAAATTTGTTTCTTATGTTTACTCACTGTCGATGGATTCCTGAAGAGATATACATTTTTTATGGAAATGGAGTATCATTCTCGCAAATTTGGTTTCTCATGTGCGACATTATGCAGAGATGCCCTCTTTTTCTTGGTTAGCGACAGTTGGAGGTCGTATCTTCAAACGATTCTACGCTTTGACGTAAATCTGAACAATTTATGAATATATCAGTACCAGAGTTTAGCTATAATGGTGGTTATAAAATACATATTGTTAATGTCCATAATGACATTCGTCTATTTGTTGTTCATGGACTGCATGAATATGACTATTCCTTTGACGTATGGAAGATGATGGGTGATGAGTGGTCTTTGGTGGTTTCACTATGCAAGGTAATGCCCATTAGCTTTCCTAATGAATTCTACGTTAAGTATGTTGCGAATGAAGACAAATGGCTTCTTATGACGAATTATGATGATGCTTATGAGTTAGACTTTAGTATGAATAAAGAAGTTTACTCATATCCTTCTAAGTACTTTAATGCAATGCAATGAGCAGCATACAACGAGACACTTCTCTCCCCAATTATTTAGTCGACGTTGCATGTTTTGAACTACATGTGTAAGTTAATAGATTACTAGATTATTATGTGTCTTAAGTTAATATTCATTCATTACGAAATAGAAATACTGACATATTTGTTTTTTTCCTACATTAGTTAGAATGTCGCTAAACATGGACGAGATCAATAATATTCCAAGTATCAATTTAACATTTAAAATTGTAGTTTGTTTTATCCACCTATACTAATTATATAACATTCATTGTTTTGATAAAACTACTGTAAAGCTTTAATGTTGTTTTTACAGTGGCTCCTCCTTTAGAGGAAATTGAGTTGACATCTCTATCTATGTCTGATGAAGAGTGGTGGGCAAACTTTTGTGATGAGGTCATTGAAATGTGCATGGCGTATGACACAGATTGACTTCCTCACTATGGAATTCATTGACACTCGGATTTTGATTAAAAGTACTGTTATTACTGATATCTTAAAATTATGTTGATGACTTCTATCTTACAACTTTTTTGGTTTATTATTACTATGTTTGTGACTAATGTATATTTCAATTTGGGTGTTTGTTGTTATTTGTTTGAGTTCTAAAAAAACGAATACCTCGATGTAAATTGTCGTGCCGTCATAACAAACGAACACATGACGAATAACGCCTTATAAACCATCGCCACTGCAATGCACGGGTACCCCCCGTAGTATTTATATATACATATACATATAATTTGAAGTAAATTAAGAGATCTACGTCCAACAGTGGGGAGCGATTTATTTAGCAAATATTAAAGCAATTTATATTTAAGTTAGAGTTTTTATAAAAATAGCCCCTCATCTTTAGTAACTTGTTAATTCATATAAGCAGTCTCACATATATGAAATGACTAATATACCCCTAGAGTTAACAGATAAATAACCCTGTTAGTCCCAGGAACTCAATTGACAACGGAAAAAAAAACTCATACTATATTTATTAATAATTTAAAAAATGTACTCAAACAATTAAAATCTACAAACCTCAGAGATGCAAATCGTATTTAACTCTAAATAATCATAATTTTAAAACTTGAAATATAGAAATCTAGATAAAATCTAGTTCACAGCTTTCACTAGACTAGAGGTTTACATATATATAATCGCCCCATATTCAAATTCGAATCTTAAGACAGGGATTTCCTGTATCCATCTGATCCAACCTCACATTTGAATCTTCACTTCATCTATTAAAAAAATAAGATCTAAAGATATCCAACCTCACATTTGAATCTTTGCTTAATCTATTAAAAAATAAGATGTAAGATCTTAAAACGCGATAATCAAATAATCAAGCTCTAACTTTAGCAACTTTTCTTTGCTCAATTTGACCGGTCAACGGACATTGCATCTCTGTCCAACTAATTGGAACCATAGTGCCACCTACAATAAACGCCATAACAAACAACAAATCAGTTACAACCAACAAATTTTACAGATTTGACTCTTATAATATGCAGCATTCTTTAAAAAAAAGCAGGTCCCAAAACAGATGGGTTTGACTTTTCTTTCTTAGTTTAAGAAAAATATATATATCAACATTGATAAAAAAAATTACATGATAACCTGGCTTTTAAAATTAAACAAATTTTACAAGTTTTTTGGATGACTTTCAACCCCTTTGATCCATCTAGACACATTCAATCTACTGCCATTCAATATTTTCTAAATTAATGTACCCATTTTGTTGGAGAGCCACCAACACTCGACAGCGCCAGTCTGCAATCCAGCTGCTAGCCCAGCGGCCAAAAATCCGTTAACATTTGTTTGTTTTTGTTTTTAACCCAGTATGTTTTAAACTGCTAGAAGCAGTTACGGATGTATAGATGGGTTGAAAATTTGCCCTCCCACTTATTTTGAAATTTACCCATTTGATTAATATCCACCCAAAAAAAAATACACCCTTAAAAGGCATAATGCAAATTTCATGGGAATGTAGGAATGTGTTTAATTGCCCAGACTCTTTTGTATAAAGCTATCTATTATTCAGCCACACGAAACAACCAATACAAGATGAAGAATAAGCCAAAGTCGCACGCAATAAGTATAATTGCGGCAAGAGATGTTACCTGCCATGCTTTCTGCTGATACAACACCCAGTTCATTTTGGGCAGTTGATAGATAATATGCACGTGCATCTCCTAGGGATATCTTGTCAGCGAAAGTTTTGTTAAAAGTGACAACAATGAAACATACAAATGCCCCTTTGGTGTTCGAGTAAATTTAACAAAATTAGACATGAATAACGTGTCAAAATGGGTTGACCCCCAGAGAGTTTTCCTTGTCAATTTTACAACTTTTGTAAATAAGTATTAACTAATGTGTTAATTGTAAATATAAAACAATATCACTACAGCAATAATCAAGATCTGCTCGTTCAAAAGAAAAATGGGTCGAAAGTGTCGCATGTAATTATGAACATGCATCTTGGCAGATGCTATAAACATCAATAGTTTTATTGTAAAAACAATGTAAGGATAATGTAAATTGAGAACATTTAATTTTGAGATATTTGTGAACCATTCTAAGCCACTCATTTTCAAGGGAGGACTACTCAAATTCATGGGAGGTGATTTCCTTATATATAATTAGTGGCTTAAAATGGTTCTCAAAAGAACCTCCTCCTATATCTCTATCTCTATCTCTCTCTCTCTCCCTCAAATTCATGGGAGGTGATTTCCTTATATATAATTCATGTTGAGGGGAGGGGTCCATATATGCAAATTAGTGGCTTAAATGGTTTTTAAAAGTTCTCAAAACCAATTAATTCTCAAATGATCATCTCCCTATATATATATATATATATATATATATATATATATATATATATATATATATATAGGAGAAGAATAAAATGAAAACCTCTCGGAGTTGGAAAAACCGTGAAAACTAAGCTAAAAAATTCGTTTTTTATTCCAACTTTTTTTATGGTGACCCTCTAAGTTAAAAAAAACACCCTTTATGGAAATAAAAAATTAAAAAAAAACGCCGAGTAAATTTAAAAAAAAAATTAAGAACCGATTTTTTTGCAAAAAAGAAGTTAACCAGCCAAAAAAGACGTTCAAAATTTGTTATTTTTTAGATGTATTTTTTTATAGATTCTACATTCATTTTTTATGGTTTTGGTGAAAAAAATATAAAAAAACACCTACAGATTTTTTTTAAAAAAAATTATCTACAGATTTTGTTACATATGTAACAAGGCATTTTACATATGTAACAAGTAAATGTTACATATGTAACATGACGTAACGTCAGATTTCGGAATTTTTTAAAAAAAAAACTACTAAGTGTCTTTTTTTTTCACCATAGGACTTGTATTAATTCATATAATCACTACAAAAATTTGAGGAAAAAAAATCGTTTTATGGTAGTTTTCACGGTTTTTCCAACTCAAAGAGGTTTTCATTATATATATATATATATATATATATATATATATATATATATATATATATATATAGGGTTAGGTTCAAATGAGAACTTTTTCTTTTGAGAACTTTGAGAACCATTCTGAGCCACTAATTTTCAAGGGGGAAGCATTCAAACACTAATTTTCTGGCTCAGAATGGTTCTTAAAAGTTCTTAAAAGAAAAAGTTCTTATTTGAACCTAACCCTATATATATATATATATATATATATATATATATATATATATATATATATGGTTAGGTTTAAATGAGAACTTTTTGTTTTGAGAACTTTTGAGAACTAAATCTCAACCACACATTTCAGGGGGGACCACTACAATTCATGGGAGGGGGATACATGTAAATAAACTTGTGGCTCAAATTAGTTATTTTTAATTCTCAAATCAAATTGGTTCTCAAATGATCTTCTCCCTATATATATATATATATATATATATATATATATATATATATATATATAGGGTTAGGTTCAAATGAGAACTTTTTGTTTTGAGAACTTTTGAGAACTAAATTTCAACCACACATTTCAGGGGGGACCACTATAATTCATGGGAGGGGGATACATGTAAATAAACTTGTGGCTCAAATTAGTTCTTTTTAGTTCTCAAATCAAATTGGTTCTCAAATGATCCTCTCCCTATATATATATATATATATATATAGGGTTAGGTTCAAATGAGAACTTTTTATTTTGAGAACTTTTGAGAACTAAATCTCAACCACACATTTCAGGGGGGAACCACTACAATTCATGGGAGGGGGGATACATGTAATAAACATGTGGCTCAAATTAGTTCTTTTTAGTTCTCAAACCAAATTGGTTCTCAAATGATCCTCTCCTTATATATATATATATATATATATAGTCAAAAGTTCATTGTAGACACCTCCATAAGTGTAGACAGGTAGACACCCTTTTTCACCATTAGATCTCTTGATCTAATGGTTATGATTAATTTCTTTTTTTTTTTCTTTTCTCATTGTTCAGAAATTTCACATGTGAAAACACATGTGAAATAAAGTAATTTCACATGTGAAATAGGGTGTCTACCTGTCTACACTTATGGGGGTGTCTACAATGAACCTCACCCTATATATATATATATATATATATATATATATATATATATATATATGGAAAAGATAAATTGGAACCCACCTTGAGTTGGAGAATCTTTGGAAACCGGTCAAAAACGAGGTTAAAAAAATGTTTTTTTTTCTTAATTTTTTTATGGTGGTTCTCTAGGTTATAAACTACTCTTAAATGAAAAAAAATCAAAAAACCGCCTAGTAGATTTTTTTAAAAAAAATATCAAAAAAAAAGTTACATTTGTAACTTTTATGCGTATATTTACAGTTACGCAAAAAGTTACATGTGTAACCTAGACATTTTTGATATTTTTTTAAAAAAAATCTACTAGGCGGTTTTTTGATTTTTTTTCATTTAAGAGTAGTTTATAACCTAAAGAACCACCATAAAAAAATTAAGGAAAAAAAACAATTTTTAAACCTTATTTTTGACCGGTTTCCAAAGATTCTCCAACTCAAAGTGGGTTCCAAAATACCCCAACCATATATATATATATATATATATATATATATATATATATATATATATAGGGTAAGGATCATGTGAAAACAACTTTTATTGCGAAAACACGAAAACAAATATTAAAACCTCTATAACTTTTTCATACGTTAATATTTTTATAAAAATTTTGCACCAAAATCCTTAAAATTATGTTATCTTTAGTTATGGGAAAAAATTCAAAAAATAATCAAATTTTTTTAAAAATTATTATTGCACAGGTGCAGTAATTTTTATTATTATTATTATTGCACATATGCAATAATATTAAAACCTTTCTAACTTTTTTCATATGTTAAAATTTTTTATAAAAAATTGCACCATAAATCTTATAATTCTGTTATCTTTAATTCTGGAGAAAATTAAAAAAAATTCAACGTTTTTTTTATTTTTTTATTATTGCACATGTGCAATAAAAATTTATTATTGCACATGTGCAATAATATTAAAACTTCTATAACTTTTTCATACGTTAATATTTTTGATAAAAAATTGTACCATAGATCTTATAATTCTGTTATCTTTAATTCTGGAAAAAATAAAAAAAAAATAACGTTTTTTTGTTAATATTGCACATGTGTAATATAATTAATACGTATTTTATTGCACATGTGCAATAATAAAAAAAAATCACGAAATTTTATATTTTTAAATTTTTTTCCCAGAATTAAAGGTGACATAATTTTAAGACTTTTGGTGCAAATTTTTTTAAAAAATATTATCGTATGAGGAAGTTATAGAGGTTTTAATATTTGTTTTCTTGTTTTCGCAATAACATCTTGTTTTTATTTGATCCTTCCCCTATATATATATATATATATATATATATGTTTGCATAAACTATTGAAATAAAGGATACGACTGAAGCTTTGACAATGTCACCAGGGCGGAACGATGAATGCATGTCTACTTTGTCAATCTCAGTTGCTCTAACATCTTGTTGCCTGTTTCGCAAAAATAATAAACTTACACAATTTAGAATAAGAGATTTGATTATGGGAATAAACACACGTCTCTGAAATCATCACTAAATTGTAAGAAGACGTTAGTCACTAAATTACTACAAAAGAGACTGAATGTAATGCTTTAAACAAAAAAAAAAAAAAAATTATATGATTACCTAATGATACCAGAGAACTTTTCGCGTACAGATTTCGAACCAACACACATGATATCTGCTGAAGCCATCCTTGCCATCACCTTTGTTACCTATTATTGTAAGTGATATATGAGTGCATCAGCTTTCAATTCAACAAAAGACCAGTAATGGTAATTTTGGTGGTTTTAGTGGTTTTATATTATTTTTCAAAATCAATAGTTTGTATTAATTTTTGTTAAAAATGATAAAGATAGTTCGTGATTACAATACATATACATAACTACATATTCAAAAACTGAAAAGAAATATAAAAACAAAAAAGGTCAAACGGCTGGTTCAGTTTAAACATCAATTCCATGTTTCAAGCCAGACGGAACCATTAAAACAGCCAACCGGTGAAAATCATACCATGAACTGAACCATATGTATCTCAAACCTACCAAACCATCTGGCCCTTTTGCATAGATGGGTCTTAGGGTTTCTATGTACCTTCCCTAACAAACAGTGTTCATCCTTCTATATTTAACATAAACATAGATCATATAGAACGCCATAGAAGTATTTTTTGATCAATTGTTGCAAACAAAAGATTGATGTTTACTTTTCTGCAAATGATTTTTTGTGAAGGTTTGGGGAGGAAGACAAAGATTTGGGTTTTTACTTCATTCTTTAAGCATACGTGGCTCAGTGAATATAACAGAACATGAAGATACTATATTTTGATTAATAATAGGCGTAGGTATTAGAAAAACACTTACTCGTGCTATCACAACACAACCTGGCTCAGGAACAGGACCATGGGCTTTGTGTCCAATCACTTCTACAGTTGGCCTCTACATTTGAATAGAAAAAATAGATAAAGACATAAGTTAGTAAAAAAAGATGAAAGAAAAGCATATTCATGATGATAAAAAGAAACACAAAGCAATATGTAAGAAAGATCGATATGCTCATAAAAACAAGTTAAAGAAATATGTAGTTAAACCTGCATTTAAAAGTTTTATCATGAGAAGAAACTAGTGACTCAAAATCTTGGTAAACAAGATCTTAAATACCCCATGTTCTGAGATTAGGTTGAAAGATTCTACACTTGGAAAGCATGCTCAAATCAATCCCATGACAAAAATAAGGGAAAAAACCACGCAGCAAAACAAAATTCATATAACACCAAATACAATGATTATTAAACAGCATTCCTCACGTTTTGAGTTTATTACTATGTTTAGTATTTACGTCAATTTTATGAGACAAAAACGGTTCAACCCGCCCACTACTTTAGTTTTATAAAATAGATATATTTAGAATTATATGACTGACTTGTCTAAAAAAATGAGTTTGTAATGCAGACCTTGTTTTCATTAGACGTGAGGCACTCCAAGGCGAATGCTTAGGTATGCGAGGTGTTCAATGCTAACAAAGTATGAACATTTTATGACAAATAACATTCTAACTTGCTAAATTTTAAACACTAAACAGTAAGATACTACTACATCCAGAGAAGCTTTTTGTGGAATCAAAATAAGCCTGACTTCAAGAATTTTAATAGTCTTTGGATGAATCAGGTACAAAATAATACTATGCAGAAACTAGCTTAACAACTTACACAGCTCAAAAGCATATTCTAAAATGTCAAAAGACACACAAAAATAGAAGCCATCTCCATGGTCCGCTTCAGCGCACTCCCTTATTGGTTTTGACATACATATAAAACTGCTCAGTTAATATTATTTCTCATTCAAATGGGATGAAATTGCCGGCCATATATATATATAGTCTAGGCTAATGGCCCTTTGGTTTGGTAGGACAAAGTTTTGCCCTGCTTGTTTGAAGCAACTTATCAGAAGCTTAAAAACAAACAAACAAACTAACTAACTAACTGAATTAAATAATTAAAAATTCACAACAAATTTTACGATTGGAAACCTGCCTGGTCTGGAGACTGAGGTGAGGGGGGAAGGAGGGAACGGCAGCCGGTGAGGGAGGCGTAGACGGTGTCACATGACAAGTATGCTCCCCTTCCTGCTTTCACTTCACTTCCTTTCCCCAACACTTGTCCTGGTGTCACCGTCTCTTCTCCAGCATCCTTCATTTTCTCTCCCTCCCACCCACGAATCGCAAAGTAAGTTTTTATACGGCGCCTCCTCAACAACCCTATTTTTCAACAACTAATAGAAACAAACAATGGTACTATTGTATTTATATATTATGCTCTTAACAAGGTTTCTTACAAACCTTAAATTCATATATCATCACGTATTTCTTTTCATATAACTTTTTATGTTATATTTATAAGTTTATCATCTTTATAAATATTTATAGTTTTATCACGACTCTACTCAGTGACGGATCTATAATTTTTGGTCAGTGGAACCCAAAATTGATCAAAATCGGTTGAGTCAATCAACATGGAGCAGATATACCAACAACTTAGACCGATAAAAACATGTCAAATAATGACAACAATAAAAGTAATGCAGCCTAAACACACATAGTAAGAAACCCAACTAAAATAATAGACCACTAAGAAAAAAATTGGTTTGTCAAATTGCTAGACTCGTCTGGTTAATGTTTGTTCCATTGTTTTTCAATTATTAGATCTCATAACAATATAAAACAAAACTTTTGATAACTTCAACTATATAAAATTAAACTATGAGTTTGGAAACATGTTGTTAAGTCTAAAATAATAATGAAGACGAATTTAATAATTATAGTAACATAATAGAAGAAAATTTTAACAGCTGTTAATGGCTTTAAGTGGATAACTGAAAACGAAATTAATTTAAATCTACTTAATTATATGATCAACTTGATAAATATATTTTGATCAAATTAAAATAAAAAACAATATATATATATATATATATGTATATATATATATAGGGTTAGGTTCAAATGAGAACTTTTTGTTTTGAGAACTTTTGAGAACTAAATCTCCACCACTAATTTCAGTGGGGGACCACTACAATTCATGGGAGGAGGTATATGTAAATATAATTAGTGGCTTAAAATGGTTCTCAAAAGTTCTCTCAACCAATTAGTTCTCAAATGATCCTCTCCCTATATATATATATATATATATAAGCCGTGTGCCCGCGCGTTGCGGCGGCGACAGTGTATAGCGTGTTATTCGTCTTCCGTTCGCGCGTTGCAACGGCACAAGAAACTACAACGCGGTATTTGTTTATTTGTTCGCTTGTTATGGCGGCACAACAGTTTACATCGAGGTATTCGTTTTTAGCGCAATGAAGTCCGATGTAAACTTATAATGCGGTATATGTGCGTTCATTGGCCCACAAGTAAACAATCTATGAAGTTCTATCAAGATAATATTTAGTAATAAGCTAACTAAAGTGTGCACTAATGTACGAAATTTGTGCACTTGGCTTTCAAATACATCTAAACATATATATATATATATATATTACTAGGATAGAACCCGTATGTTATACGGGTTGAATTATTAAAAATATATATGTAATTGATAATTCATGCATACTCTTCTTATTATCGGAATAACGTATTACAATACATTAGATAAAAAGCTAAAGTTATAATTCATAATATGGTATTGGTGACTTTACTCTCTTTATAAAAAAAAATATATATTTAGGTTATGTCTCTAATTGTATATTTGGAAAACACAAGATAAACGTGATCATGTCTAAAAAAACAATTAAACCCTTAATAGCGACTAATATGAATTATGAATTGACAAACTTGAGACTTTATCTCTGTATAGAAAAGTTAGATGAGTATAAAGTTTTATCAAAAGTTAGATGAACACATTTTGATTGTTGAGTATAAAATCTAAATTATAATAAAAAAATTAAAATGTTATCAATAAAAAAAAAAGTTATGTTGATATACAATAGAAAACTTACAATTGTATTAGTCGCGATGTTTTAAATTTTCAAATTGGATGAACATGACTCATTTGATATGGTAGGAAAAACTATTTAATATTAAATATTATGAACATGATTTTTATCGTTTATTAACTTCTCTATAAATAGTATCACCCATAACGCAACGCTGGTTGAATTTGTAAAATAGTATTAGGTATTCATTAATTAAAATATTAAATATGATTTGCTTAATTATATTTGAAAACACAACAAATAGGTGTTTATTGGTATTATATAAGTTTCTAAATATGTTTTAAAATGAAAATAATAATAGTTTAATTTTTTTTTAAATAAAAATAAGATGAAAACAAATATATGATTGTCATAATTCCATAAATATAAATAGATTAAAATATATCATTATTATAAAATAGGATATAATTTCTAATAAAAAAAGAATTTATTATGGAGTAGATTTGGGAGGGAAAAACTTTTGTGAGAATGAATCTAGTGTTGACATATGTCAACAATTGTAATTGTTTATTAGAGTAGGAAGATTTTAAAAATCCTCTTGATTGCTCTATTTTAACACCAAGGGCTTTTTTCCCTTCTCTTCGAGATCCTACATGTAATTTATAAATTAAAAACAACGCATAATATTTCATGTGTAAATCATTCTAATTTTATTGCCTATTACATGGAAGAGGTACCATCTAAATCTCTATGTACTTGATGTCTTCTCTAACATAGAGAGTAATAATGATAGTTGTCTACATGATGGATGAACTTTTGGATAAGGTTCATAACATAGTGTATGCAAAATATCAAAATAGTGTATGCAAACTATGATATATAAGGCTACTACTAAAAGTAGACATTCAGCGATTGGTAAAAAATATTTAGAGCCAAATGGTTTTCAAAGATTTATCACAGTCTAAACTAACAAATTCCAGTAAACAAAAAAGACATGATGAAAACAATTTTAGAACACAAATTAGATCAGATCGTTTGAATTCAAACTCATGCAACAACGTTCAAAACTCTCATAATAGAGTTTTCTTACTTAAGAAGATTTATACATATTTTTCTCTGACAACATACTATTTTTTTCAGAGCTACTGGTATGAAATATCCCAACAATTATATCTTATCAGCCTTCAAGCTCCTTGTTTTTAACCCCTCGAGCTGCAACAAAATCCGACACAAACACAAACTGACCCATACCAAAGTGTCATCTTTTGCCACCTGGAGGAAAACTCTAACATAGTCCACTCGAGAAGCCTCCGTAGGAACTGACGAAACTCTAAATGAACAGCGAAAAATGATGCCAACGTATCCGTTGTAAAGGGTGTTTTTCAACATGTAACACTTCGGTTAATCCATCTGTAATTACCCGACCCGTTTTCTATCTTGGTTGATAATCAATAAAGAATCATTTCACATCCTATATCATTATTTCATGATTTAATCCTTTAATCACAATATTCGTGACATTCGTTGTTTCAATCTATCATAAATCGAATCCCTAACTCGATCGTTTTTGTTATTTAAGCAAAACCGGAAAAACTTTAGCATTCTAAACATATATAATACTTGTGAGTAATACTAGTCATACACACAAGTAAATGTATGTGAGGTTTGGTAAAAAGTTCGAGGTTTAAAACAAAAGTAGCAAAAATACGAGTTTTCGTGCGATTTCGGTATTAACCGGGAGTTCGTACATTCCAAGAATTCTCATTCTATTATTCCATAACATTATATTTAATAAATTCTATATCACAAATCAATATGGTGAATTATGATGAATTTTAATGAATTTTGGTGATTTTTCACAATTTTGAACAAATAATATATAAATAAATATATATAAAATAAAATATTTTATACATCGTTAAACAAATCCCGAGCCTTATAAATCTTAATAAAGTATTCTAATATCATTTTGAACTTAAAACATTAGTTACATCGAAGGATACAAAGGTAAAACACATAAAACAAAAGTTAAGGGACTAAAAGTGCAATTTATTGAAAGTTATAAAACGCACGTATCCGTACATCATCGAGCATGTCCCGAGCCTTAGAAACTTTTATAAACATGTTTTACAATGATTTGGTGCATAAAATAACAGTTCGGTAGAAGTCTGGGGGCTAAAATACAATAAATAAACCTCAGGGACCAAATCTGCGAATCTGGCAAACTTGGCTCGCGTATCGCGCAGCCCTGGTCCCCCTCCCTTGCGATACGCGTTGACTTCTGGTCAACAGAAACGAGATCAGCTCGTTTTTGGCACGTATTTCGGACCTAGAAGCTTCGTTTGAGCCTGATTCGTGTCGTTTTCAAGCCCTTAGTCACTCCCTAACGTGTAACCATGTAATTGCGACCAGAGTAGTATAAAAACCCCCACAAATCATCCATCTAAACTCACGAATTCACCCAAAAATCACCTTAAAAACCCTAGTTTGAACCAGAAACTTCATCCATCAAATTCTCTCAAACCGTGAGGTGTTAGGAGCTAAATTTCTGCAGTCAAGCATCATTAGGTATGATTAACAATAACCTATCTCAGTTTTTTCAAATTCATTTTCTAAGTATGTTTTCTAAAAATGCATAAAATCTAGGGTTCTTGAGCTTGTTTTGCCAAAATCGGGTGATCGGGTTGGAATTAGGGTCTGAATTTTTGTAGGTAATCTTAAAATAATGTATATTAAGAAAGCCCTAAGTTAATTTCAAGTTTTGAGAAGGTTTGGTATTTTATCTAAAAATTGGTCAAAATTAGGGTTTTCATGTCATTGTTCTGCCAAAATTGGATTCACGATGTTGAATTAAGGTCCAATAAATTTTTGAATATCATAATATATTATTATGAATATAACCCTAAGTTTATTTCAAGATCTAATGAGTTTTGATATTTATTTAATATTTTTACCAAAATTAGGGTTTTGGATATAATTATTTAACAATAAATAAACCGGAAAGTATTAAGACTTGATTTTTGGTGCTAGATCATATTTATATATACAATAAGTATTCATAAGTCCAAAAGTGATAAATGACAAAGTATTAGGTATGCACATCTTTACTAAACCCTAAATTACTTATAAAAGGGTAAAATGGTAATTTTGACCTAATCAAACATAACACTTATCAAATACTTAGAACTTGGTTCATTTTGATTTCCTATATTCATATACCCTATTTGATTTATTAGGGTAACCTCCGAGTTACATATCTTTCCCAATTCGGCGTATCTCTCAAATCCTATCTCCCTATCATGTGAGTATTCATAGCCCCTTCTCTTTTAATACTTTGGGGTGTAACATGTATCTCTATCTCAAATTCCAAAAGTCACGTCATGAAAGAAAGTAACATTCATCTACTTTCCGGACTAAGGTTGAAAGAAACCAACCTACTAGTCTCAAGTACCCTCCTAGGCATTGCAAGCAAGTTACCCCTGACCTGCAACAGTCTTACGGACGCCCGCAATCGTTAGAAAGTCTATGTTGTCACATGACGCAAACCTTTAGAAATTATAAGGGGGATCAAAACCTTATAATGAATTCGGCCTCAGACAAGGAATAACTAGGCATGAAAAGCAAGGAAGATCTAAACCTTGTTACCTTGGTCCCTTGGGATCCTGGAATGGATCGGACCAACCGCCTACGAACCCCATCCTACCCAGAGACTAGTAAGAAATTAGGCCATGATACCCAGAAACTAGAGCAACCCGCATCTCCGTCATTATGATCATTAAAACTCCTAGTACCCTAGAAAGATTCCATCCAGTATCTAATCAAAACCTAATAACGTGTATTGTCTTGGAAGGACAATAATTAGGTCTAGTAAACTAGGAATGAAAGCTCCTTGTTTGCATTAGAACTTTCGAGCAAAAGCTAATCAATCCAGACTACTTCGTGAGAGCAGTAGTGTCCCAAACACGTCTCGTTTCCGACAAACTGAAAATTCATGTATGAGCAAAGCTTAGGCCGATCATGTAAGGCAAATCACAATTGTGGGTGCACACATAATTGTAATTTGAACTACATGAAAATCCAGGTAGAGCCCATTCATGAGTAATCATGACTTGTCAAACCTCCATACCTCGCTCATCCTTTTGTCAATCCGCATTCTGTTATCAGTCTATTAAGATTTACCTACCGATCATTGAAACGATGGGCCCAGTGGCGTACCAGCTACGTCTGCCTATCCTGCTAAGTAGCATTTATGACTATTTATGATTAGTAATTTAATTAAGTGTCTGTCCGACGAAACCCTTGTCGTCCTGGTTGATGAAATTCAAGCCGACGAGACACTGCGCTTCGTCGAGGAACCTGTCAAGACACTTGGCCAATAAATTAAGAACTGAAGCGTAGCCGCATTTCCCATCATTAAGGAGTGATGGAACTCTAGACAAGGTCCAAAGTACACTTGGGAACGCAAGAACCCAATACGACAAAAATATCCTTGACTTTTGAAAACGTTACATCCACCAGTGATCAGGACTGAATTTCGGGACGAAATTCTTCTAACTGGGGGAGAATGTGACACCCCGTCCAAAAGTCAAGTCAACGCTCCTTACTTTGACCTTAGATTAGACCTTATGTGCTTATCTTATCTATGATTAACTGTTTGGTAACTGTACGTAACTGATAAAAACCGGACGCAAAAAAATTGATTCCCACGTTGTATTGGAAAACGCGCCCTAATAAACATGAAAGACCATTAAGGAATTAATGGAATGTTAACAATAAGAAACGAATATAAAAATGTAATTTTTTTATATTTTTCTTAAACATGTGTCACGGATATTCACCATCGACACGGGAACATTTTAAGCGATTACGTGGCTAGAAACAACTGGGGTTCTGAGCACTCATGATAATCGAGCTTAAAGCTGACGCGAACAAACGAAACAGTCTTCGTTGCATTCACGCGTACCAAACCGGATCAACTTGAGAAAAACATAAACAAATCATGTCGAACAATCAAAAAATGTTTATGTGAATCAATATGAAACTTTACAACTTTTGATAAAATCAAATCGTATTTAAAGTTTGCCCGTTGTCAAGACTTAGCCTTTTTGTTCAAACCGTTTAGCCTATTTGGGCCCAGTAAGCCCAATAAGCCCAAATCAATTCGGATGAACCCGAAAATTTCATCAATGACTCGCCTCGTCACACCGAGTAATTTCCCTGAATCAGAAACCCGAAACGCGGCCCGAATCTCTTTGGGCCGAACCGGCCCAAACCGGTTTATTTTCTTTACTCCTTGCGGCCCGAACCTAGAACCCGGCCCACGATCCCTCCTTTTCCCTTGGGCTCGGCCCAACCGAATACCCAAATTCACGTGGGCTTCGGCCCAGCCCGCCACTCAAACCCTTTGGGCTTCGGCCCACCCCCGACTTTTTTTAAATAATTAAGTCTCGGCCCAATGATTTTTATAAAATCACCCCAATCGGTTTTATAAACTTTTTGGCTCAAATAATTATTTAAAACCTACCACATGTTTGTAAATTCAAGCTTGTTCTAAATTTATAAAAATTTCTATTTTTATAAACTCCTATCCCCTTTATATTTTATAAAAGTTCCAAACTTTTATAAACTTTATAAAACTTAATTAGATAAAAGCTAGATGGAATGTGGGCTTGACAACACATTAATACTCAAAGGTTAATGACCAAAATTAAGCCTATATAAAGGAGGCTTAAGACCACTTGTTCCCCACACCTCCAACACCCATCACTCTTGCTCCCTCTTGTCTCTCTACCCCAACCGGCCACCACCACCGGCCCTCCCCCCTTCGCCGGCTGCTGCCACCACAGCACCACCCCCTGCCGTCGCCCTGCCGCCGCCGGACCACCAAAAGCCGCCACCTTTTCTTCCTTTTTCTCGGCTTTTCTAACTCACCCATTGTGAGTTTTCTACAACCTTTTCTCCTATGTTTTTCTATCATTTTTCACCACCCAAGGAAACCCACTCAAGTCTTGACAATCTCTAAACATTAACACTCATAAAATCTAGATCCAAAACACTTACACTCTTATTTTCTTTTTGGAATGCTTGGTTTGCAAAAATGACTAACAAAACTCTTTCTTAATCTCCATTTCTTTCTAAGATCCAAGATGGTGAAACACTTAGTGAATCCTTATGGATAGTAGCAAGTGCACCTAGATCTAATGAAATCCAAGGATTTCTTAGTTAGTTATTTGCAAACCCAAGCCTCTTCATATTCATGTAAATGGAAATAAAATGACTAACTAAATATTACATGTTTGTTAATATTTATTTTTGGTCCTAACACATGCATTAGTGTTAGTAGATTTATTTTACATGTCCTAACATATATTATGTTAGTAGATCGTTTGTTTATTTTTGGTCCTAACATATTTATGTTAGTTGATATATTTATACTTCATGTTATTTATTTACGTGTTAACTTATAAATATAAACCTTGTTATATTAACTAGTTACATGACACATAATAAATAGACTAAAAATGTTGGACATGGAAAATAGATTTAAATACTTGGATTTATTACAAGTTTTAACTTTTCTTAAAACTTGCTAAAATGGACTTTTTTTTTATAAAAGAAATTTTATAAAAATTAATCAAGACAAACATTGACTTTAAATATTTCCATGGATTTATTTTCATTACTTTGAGAGATCAAAGTAATTAAAATAAGTATTACGTTGCGTAGTAATAAAACCGGGACCGCACGGCGATATACGCGAGCACGTACAACTTGACATGTTTTATTGAAACGACGTAAATGTTTTAATAAATGGAACGTTATAAATCCAAGCGTCACCATAAATATTTTTTTTATCAACGTTTTCAAACAAATATTTCATGAACTTGAAATATTATTGAACTATAGAAATGTTTTGAAATATAAAAAGTCTTAAATAATTATTCAATTATTTACAAGATTTTTGTCTTCATAATTATTTATTTCGAAATAATTATCCTAAAAATAATAATTGACATTATTATTTTGGGCAAATGTTCATGACTCGTTTAAACTGTTTATCTGATTATTTACATTATATTTATTTGACATAAATATAAACTTAATAACGCGTATTTATTTGTACAATAAATACTAATAATGGGCTTTCCAATCAAATACAAACGGGAATAACGTCAAGACTTGACCGGTATCACTTGGGTAACTCATGTTACTCAAAGGATCGTAGACCTTATGCATATGCCTATTTAATTTATTTAGGGCATCTCGTGCTACTGTTATCTACACTGCTTACCTACCGTTTATCTGCTGAATCTGTGAGTTTCACGGCCCCTTTTCCTTTTAACTGTTTTATACTTGGGGGAGAAATCATGAAAACTGATTAAATGCTTTTTACTTAATATTATGGTTTACTTGTTAGCCGTATGACTACTTGTTCTCTTACTGATTGCCCAACTTGGTACATTATCGTTATAAACGTTTGTACAACCGAAAATCCCATCATTAATTGATTTCAATTAGTTCTGTACGAAACGATAGCTAGTGAGTAGATCTATTTGGGTTGACAACCCTACCCTAACTGGTAGCTCCAGTTCTGACTCCGGATTGTCTGGGGGTACACGTCAGTTATTCTGCACTGTTTAACATCTCTGGGCAAGAGATGCCGGGTGGGTAAACTGTTAGTATTTGAAATCAAGGTTCAGGTGAGATCATACAACCACAACAATAAACCCTGATAATATTTAAGTATACCGAAAACTGTTTTACAAATGTTTAACTGACAAATCATAAACCTGTGAACCTCACCAACTTTATGTTGACCCGTTTTAAATTCATGATTTCTTAGGTAATTGACGAGACTTTCTTGAAGACATGCAAATGGAGCTTACAAACGCTATCGGACCTGTCCCTGGAGTCATAGTCCTGACTATCCAATTTAACTGTTTTAAGCTTTTAATAATCGTTTAAGACTTATGTTTTTAAATTGTAAAACATTGATGTTTCCACTACTCTTTCCGCTGCAATGAAACGAATTAATGTTTTATGAAGTTTTTAAATTATTAGAAGTGTTCTATGTATCCTCGACTATGATTCCATTCTCGCTCACACCCGAAGCCGTTGACCGGGGTGTGACAATGATCGTAGAAACAACTTAATCTGAAAGAACCAAAAAAAACAACAACAAACTAATCAAGCCAAATCGATTTATTTGATTTTAGGGATTTAGGGGATGCGATTTTAGGGATTCTTAAGAGAATTTGCAGATTTAATCGTTCAAAGAAGCCGATTTTTGAAGATGAAAATGACATCGGGAGATCGATAGGATGATCGGCATGAATGAAAATTAAAACAAGGAGTGATCTGATCGAATTCGGGACTCACCGTTTGTATCCTCCACGTCTGGAATATGAGTTGCGTTATTGCGTGAACAGGTTTTGTCGGGTTTTGATTCATCACACCAGTTGGAATGAGATTTCTCAAAAGGAATTGAATTAAAAAAAACATTTATTTAAAAGTTGATGTGGAATACCATATTAAAAAAAATAAAACGATATTTACATGTCAGCATTCCATGTCAGCATATATTTAACGGTGTTAAAAAAGTTAACGATGGGTCCATTAAGAAAAATATAAGTGAAAGTTGGGACTGTTGGAAATAATATTTAAACGTGGGATTATTCTTGGCCTATAGTCAAAAGTTGGGATTATAAAAATCCAATTTTCCTATTTTATATAGAGTAACTTCGTTTTGGTCTTTAATATTGGCTCATTTTATCGCTTTTAGTTCAAAGTCTTTAAAAATCTAATTTTGGTGTTTCACATTTTATTTTTTAATCAATTTTAATCTAAAATCTAAAATCCGTGTCAAAGAACCATTAGTTAACTCCAGCTGTGAAGAGTTTTAGTCATTTACCTTAATTCTTTAACATCGCATCTTTAAAATAAAAAAATCTGTTTAAAAGAATTGTTGGTGCCTCATGTTAATTGCAACCCATCTTCTTGACAAAAAAAAAAAAAAACACTTAAAAAAACCTAAAACACTCCAAACCTGTAAATCCAACAATGATTCGATGGTGCGAATCATCGTTGGATGTCTGCAATAACAAACCACCATCAAATCGTTGTTGGATCTGCATGTTTGGAGTGTTCTAGGGTTTTTTTATGAGCTTTTTGGTCAAGAAGATGAGATGCAACTAATGTTAGGCACCAACGATTCTTTTAAACTGATAGGTTTTTTTAAAGACGTGATGTTAAAGAATTAAGGTATATGACTACTTTACTCCTCAAGTGAGGTTAACTAACGGTTCTTTCTTTTTTAAATTTGTCAAAAAAAAAAGAAGAAGAAGAAGAATTTCACTATAGTTGGAGTTTTTTCTTTTTTAGGTTTAAGACATTTTTAGAGGTAGTTTTATGTCTGGGTGTTTTAGAGAATATTTAGAGTTAGATCATCTGGATAGCAATTAAAAAACAAATGTTCCTTCTTCTTAAAACGTCTGACCGAATAAAAAGTTAGAGCCTATTAAAAACTTTTAATGAAAAACAAACGGGCCAGGCTCATCTCTCAGTTAAAAAAAAGTTCTATATTTGTGCTTCATAGTTCGATTGTTATTTTTTGGTTTATGGCTTCAACATGTTACAATCAATGAGGGGCTTAGGCTATATGTAGTGGTAACATGACATATAAGGGGTTATGTGACATGTGTATGGGGGGGGGGGGGGGGTTATGAAGTTAAGAGGTGTAATGGGGTTATGAGGATGGGGATTATGAGGTAAGAGGTGTACCAATAGAAAAAACGCCTAAAAATAATAATAATAATTCATCAAAGGGGGTGGCGCTATGCTTGTAACGCCCAAGGCCCTTTCTGCTAACATGGCGTCCCGAGGGATGGGAGAGGGGCGTTATGGGCTCCATGACGCCCCCATGGAGCCCCACTACACATAGCCTTAGGCTTTAATTGAGTTTGTGGTTTGTGGCTTCAACAGATTTACAGAGGCCATTGGCTTGTTCATTTATACCAATCTGTTAGTAAGTCTCCTAGTAAAATATATATTGGTTTTGGCACTTTTTGATCATATTTGAAAGTCGAAACCATAACTTTAGACGAACTTACAAAGCTTGACAAACCTACACAGCTTGCATGAACCTACAAACTTTGTATCGAATAAAGCTTGAAAAATATACTTTATCTTGATATATATACAATAATTATAAGAATAAATCTGGTTAAATACGCCAATTATAAACTTTTTTGTTCATTTTTGCCGGTTTCAAACCAGGATAAAAGATGAAGGGTTGTCACATAACTTTTGGAGAAGTTGAGAGGGGCCCCGAAATTTTGGTCTGCTTGGGGGCGACCAAATCGGTTGAGTTGCCATGTACTAGAAAATGCCCAAAGTATATCCTTATATTAGTATGTGTCATTTCAACGGTTCAGATAATGATTAACAAGTAACAGTTTTAACCATTAATGGTTACAAAGTTAACCCCTTGTAAGTGACCAAGTTACTTTCGAAGAACAAATTGCTTCTGAAGGCTAAACTTACTTCCAAAGAATAAGTTTGCTTTCAAAACCAAATTCACGTTTTGTTGAGAAAACTTACTTTTGAAATTCTAAGTTTTTTTTGGAGTTTAGTTCAGGTAACTTTCTATCCAACAAGAAAATCCAAACAACTTATGGTGAGTTAACAAATGATCAAAACAAAAAGAATTCTGAGCTGATTAGGGCTTTACCCTCTTAGACTTTACTAGGGGTTGTTTTTCCTCGAACCCTGCTACTAATGACTCCGCCCCTAGAACTCAGGAATTCAAGTTCTAAGTTATGGAATTAGACATAGTCTTGCATAAGTGTATATTCCACACCTCGTGGCTTGTATAATGCATATATATGCTTACTTCTTCTTTGGTCTTAGACAAATTCAATTACAACTAAATGACCCGATGACACTAAAATCACCAAGATGTTGTATGTGTTCTGAGATAGAGTGCATCTTATTCTTAATGAAGAATCAATTAAGCCTTTACTTTTGCGAAAGCCATAAAACTCGAAGCATGACTTGACAAATATTTTTGGAAGGAACTATTAGTGTTTATGGTTTTAATAGTTTTTAGGTTATTTTGTAAGTCAAATCGTCTATAATAATTTTTATCATGAAAAATCCGAACCGACCATTGAAATCTAAAATAAATCATTCTTAAAGGTTTGGTTGCATGGTTTAGGCTTACCGGGACTTGATACAACTTGTCTAAAATATGACATAGAATATATAAAAAAAATAGGGTTTAGTTGGTTTTAACATGTTTTGTAATAACACTGATTTATATTTGTGCCTACAGGTAAACCTATATCTTTTTTAAGGGATTTTAATTAATCAATACGTTTATCTTTAAGGGTGGAGGGGTGGTAGTAGAATGTGTTAAAGTAGCAACCAATCAGCTTGTGCCAACTATGAAAAAAAAATAGTGGGTTTGAAATAAAAAAGGGAATATAAGGGTGGTAGAAAACTAGCAGAATATCTAGTGGCATTTTAATAAATTAATAGTGACATTATGATAATTAATAAAAGATTCTGGACGTACATTTCACCCACTTCTCTCGGCTAGCATATGCTTCATGAAGCTGGAAAAGAAAACTACGTGCTTCAAAGATGAGAAGCTGCAATGGGCGGGGCAAAAGCCGATGAAGCAATGACTAAAGCTGTGACCATCCCTCCCACACTAACAAGCCTCAATTCGTCTATACACATGAGTTATCCAATAGTTATTAGCTATTCATTAGAAATTTAATTCAATTAAATTTAAATACATAAAATAATTAATTAATTAAGTTACATCACATAAAATATCTAAAAGTTTAAATATGTTCCATCATATGGGCCGATCCATTTTTACTTTTTACAGGAACCATTTTCAAACAATTATTTAAAGAAAAGGGACAATAATTTTACTTTAATTTTACTTTGTAGTTTGTGTCAATGGTGGGTCGACGTGGACGATCATTAACAATATGTTTAAAGTCTTTGTCTCACACTCACAACCAATCTTTTGAAATTCATAAACTAAAAATCAATTCTCCTCGAGTGATGATGTTGGCTTATAATTAATATCTTGTTGATTTACAAGATTAAAGACGATCAAAATAAAGAGGTTGAATAAAATAATATTGTTTGTCTTTCATTAAACTAGATTTATCAGGGCTTACGTTCTTGCGCGTGTTTCTTATAGTATAAGAGATGTTCAAATAAGAAGTTTAATTTTCCTAAGAAGAGCTCGTGCGATGACACGTGTCTTTTGATTATTTTTAAATAAAAAAGACGGTCTAAGCCCCAGTACGGCCAGGACAAAGCTAAGTTAGAGACACCCCCTTCTCTAAACGCGTTTCCATAATGTGAGTTAAAATTAGGATTGAATGCTGATGTTGTTTCCTTTGATTTTTTTTTTTAATGTTAGGTTCATATTGGCATCATGGAGTTGGCAAAAAAAAAAGGGAAAATTGCATATATCCCCCTATTTTGAACCTTAATTGCATATATACCCAACTCAAATAATTAATTGCATACTTACCCATCTTTAATAAATTTTCACACATAGACAAAAATACCCTTAAAATAACCCAGCCTTCTTCTCTAGACCATCATACACCTCTTGCTGAGTTCTACTTCCTTTTTCTCCATTCGATTTCAAATTTCCAAGGAGTAATTTTTCACATAATTTCATTAAATTATATTGAAGGAAAAATAATGGAAGGATAAGACCATATTGAAAATTGCAAGTGCTCACCCTCTGCGAATTTATGACCTGGAGATGGATTAGAAGATTATTTTACATATATGAAATCTTGTGTTGCTTTATTTTCTTTATACTGATCTTCTTTAACATATTGTATAGATCTATTGCACATATCAATCCTTTTGTAGATAAATTCCATAGGTCTTCTTTTTTTAACCAAAAGTCTACATATCAAAATGATTATTTCACATATATATTGAGCTTGATTTTCGTAAGAACTTTCAGTCGTTGTTTGTCACACCCCATCAATAACGGCAGAACAGGTGGTGCAACGAAATCAAATAACTAGAGCATATGGACAAGAGAAAGTATCAAGTTCGTTGTTTGGAGAGATAATTAAAAAAGAAAATAATAACAAAAAAATAATAAAAAAGAACAAAAAGATGACAAAAAGATTAATGAACAAAAAAAGAACGAAAAACTTACTACAAGTGCGAAAAGATAAACGAGTATATATGAAATTTACAAGGTTTTGAATAAATGGGTGTATATAATATATAAGATTTGAGTAAATAAGGGTAAAATAGTCATTCTATAATTTATTGTTAATAAAATAAACTAAAATGGGTAAATTTGCAATATTTTTCAATATGGAAGGGGATATATGCAATTGAATTTTTAGGTTGGGTATATATGTAATTTTTAAACTTTGTAGGGGGAAATATGCAATTGCCCCAAAAAAAAAAACAAGGAATAGAAGGTGGTAATGGAGGCCGGAAGCAGGACCACTTGAGTGTTTAGGACAAGAGGTTTGAAAAAAAACATACAATTGACCATTACTCGATTAATAAAAAACAAAACATATTGTGTAATTCAAATGCTAAAAAAGCCTAAAACAATAACTTAGTTAGGAAGACTCTATTTACAAAATACGGCTCTATCATCATGAAAATGGTGTAGTCGCTTAGGGGTTTTGTCAATTCAGCATAGCCGTATTAATGATCGTTAGAAATCACGCCTTCTTCAATTTAATTAAATAAAAGATTTGATAAAAAAAAAAGAATTTGTTATTAACAAAATTGAAGGTTTGATTTCCAACACGCATTGTGCGGCTTATGCACTACAATCACCTGAACGCCTCTAGTTCCTTTTGAAGTCTCTCTAACCATATCCTATTCAACATTCTTTTTTTTTGAACGGCGTTTGGAACTACTCCCCAAATCTCCAATACCCGAGTGAGCCTTCCTGAGACGGGATTGCAACCTTCCATACTGATTTTGACACTCCAGGCTTGGCTCACTCAGGAACACCATCAAGGAGGAAACTCACCACTTGAGAAAAACCCCCTTGAGTCAGGTTTTAACTTGAGACCTCAAGGTCCCCAAGCTCTAACCTTCATCCCCATACCATTGGGACAAATGCCCATTGGTCGTCTTTCTCGGCCACAAAATTCGTGTCCATTGGCCTTGGATTTTCTTGATCATCACCTACTTCTTGTTAATTATCAACACAATATTCATTACGCTTTAATTTCGACTATTATCCTCAAGACCAAGACCATCATACCTATTGCTTTCAACATGCTATAAATTGTTACAAAATTTTATGCGGAAGGGTTATTTATATAGAACAAGAGCATAGTCTATGTAAAATTACTAGAAAATAGCAAATTTAGTTTGTTTAACGTCTTAAATGGTGTAAACTTACTATGAAATAGCAAAAAAAAATTACTTTGTTTAACGTCTTAATGGTTGCTATAAATAGTAAAAAAGTAAACCTACGTTTACATTCCTCATATTTTTAAAGTTTATTGTTTTTGTTAATAACAATAATCAAATTTGTTATTTCTCCATATTTTATGGATTATAACAATACGTCAAATACCATTCATTCGATACAACTAAGGGAAAACGTGCCGTATTCGAAAACCAAAGACGTCACTACATTTGGTAAGAGACGAGGGTTATGGGTCCTCCTTCATTTTCTTTTGTCCTTTTATAAAAAATAAATTAAAATTAGTCCCACTAATTCACTATTGTCTATGTGCAAAGTCTACATAATTCAACTAAACATTAAAATATTAAAATTTTATTTACCACTAGATTTTATTGTCCCCTCGTTACGACGAGAATAATATGAATACATAAAATATTTGATTTTTCAGTGGCATAAATGTAAATAAAACACAAATAGGAAATGACTTTGCAACAATGTTAAACAACAATAATAGTGAAAATAAAAAATAAAATAAAACGTAAACGCAACCGTGTAAAACTAAAGTGATAAAAAGCTAAAAGAAGAAAAAGATTACCAAAAGAAACAAAATTAGAAGTAAAATGCTTCAAGAACCGAACCTGTGACCTGAAGATTATGTTACTTGAATCTACACCACTTAGTTCTCTTGTTAAATGTGTTGCGTTTACACGTACTTATCTATGAAGTAAATGCTTCTTTAAACTTAGTTTTATCTTGGTGGTGGATAAGACTTAGGATTTCAAGCCACTAGTTTATATATATGTAAATCTCTCCATGAATTATTGTGGTTCCTACCTGAAATTAGTGGTTGAGATTTAGTATCAAAAGTTCTCAAAATAAAAAGTTATCGTCCCTGTGGTTCGACCCAATTAACGATTTTAGTCCAAAACTTTAAATTTGAAAAATGTTTTCCTTATGGTTTTCAGTTTTTCCCAGTCTGCCATTGGAAAGAATACATGAGAGTAGGTTTCAACCCTACCGAGTTGGAACCATGTCGCCGGAACAGCGACCAAAGGTCGCCGGTTTCAATGGTTGTCAAGCTTCTTTTTCTTCCGTTCGTGACCAGCCACAACACCGGGGTACATAGCGAGCTAAAAGGAAACATAATAGAAGTAGATCAGCGGAAAACCACAACCCTCACTGTTGTTACTCACCAGAATCATGGCTTGAGCCGCCTAATGGTCTAGAAGTAGCCAAAAATGTCATGAGAGAGAGAGAGAGAGGTGAATGGATCGGACATGCACAACATAAAAAACCTCTTTGTCGGAGCTCGTTGAAATTGTGACCAAAGGTCACTGGTCTCCATGGTTGTTGAGCTTCTCTTTCTTTTTGTTTTTTAATAACAGGGGTATTTTAGTCATTCCTTCAAAAATTAAACCCTGTTTTTCATCGTATTATATTTCGATTCATGGTTATTCTGATATTCTCGACTCTGCAAGGAGAGTTTTTGTGTCAATGGTGATGCACAAAGTTGATGGTGGTCGAGTTTTTGATGAATATCATGATATCATCTAAAAATGAAGAACATGTTAAAACACATTTACATAAATATAAGAAAGTAGTAATGAAAGATTGTATAGATATGATCAATTTGGTTATGGATTACACTAGTGTTAACGGTGGTGATATGATACGGTGGGAAACTTTGTACTGTTTTTTTAATAATATTTTTTCGAGTCTTTCTGTAACATGATTTTAACTGTCTTCAATTATTAGACGCTTCAGGTTAATTCAAAAAATCCTCCCACAAACTGAAACCCCAACAACTAGGTAACCCCGACGGGATGCAAACGTCAAAGTACATGTCGCCGTTGGATTTGATGTAGTTTCACCACTACAAGTATATATTTTAATGTGTCTTGTTATCTCTCGCATCGCACGAACTCCTCTAGTTCATTATTATACATAGAAAACTAAAACTATTTTTTTAAAGTTTATTTAAAGTATTAGAAATACAACTAAAAAACATGAGTTGTCATTGTAAATGATAAAATAATTTTTAAATATCCCAATAACTATTTTTTAAAAGTTTAGCAACATATATTATTACCTGTTTGGCTTGTAAAATAAACTTCAAATAAAACAAAAAGGAATTACTATTTCTCAAAAAAAGAATAAAAAAGAAATCCCTCCACCCTTACAAATGGCGGATATCACTAGAAACGAAAACTCCATCATCTATCCTTCACCTCCAATCCACTCCCCACCATTTTTGTCCCCACAATATCCCTCACCTCGACTTGCTCATCTTCTTCCTTTAATTAGCAATCCATTTTTTCCACCTTTTTCCTTTCATTTCCTTTCTCTTCTTCTCCTCTTTCATGGCAGTTACCATGGCTTCTTGCGGCTCTACTCTCGGAGTTTACACCAAATTATCCGCATTCGAAAAGCAACCCGTACCCAAATCCGCATTCTTCGGATCCTCTTTCGGGTCAGATCCTGTTAAGCATCTATCCAATTCATCAAAACCAAGGTACCCTGTTCAATTTCATGTTTCCTAAATTGGGTTTTTTTTGTAGAATCAATTCAGGAGTTCAATTTAGTTATTTGCTTAATTTGTGTAATTGATCCAACTAGTACTGAATTGCTGATTTCTGTAGTTGTAGTCTCTGATTGTATTGGGATCTGATTGTTGATTGGAATATAATTTGATAATCTGGAGGTGATTAGGGGGTGAATGAATATAGGATGTAAACTTGATTTGAAGTTACAGTAATCTGAATTGAGTGATTGGTAAAGTCATTTATGATCAATTTTGGAGAAAAAAAGGTGAAGGAGTCAACCCGAACTCGACTAGGCTTGAGGTTGGCTTGTTTAACTTATTAGAGCCCGAGCTCGTCTCCTTTAACTTATGAGGGTTTCGAGCTCTATTTCTAAAGCTCGAGCTCAACCTGTGTAATTTTCCGTGTTTATTGTTTATTACTTATTATTTAATATATACACATTTATAATTAATTTTTTATATATATCAATTATAATTTAGAGATATATAACATAATATATATTATTTTGTTATTTTTTATCATACCTTTCATATAATAATAGTTGTATAAATATAATTATAATATATTAAATAAAAATTATATACATACCAAGCTTTTTTAAGTTTGCTAGCCAGCTCGAGTCGAGCTTTTAGCGAGCCAATCTTGAGTAGCTCATGAGCAGCTTTGCTCGTTTACACCCCTAGTGAAGAAGTAGAAAGTTGCTTATAGATCCTTATCTTTGATCAAGTTGATTATATAGTTCTGATTTTAATCATTCAAGTCTCAGTATTCACACTTTTAAAGCACATATCCAAAGTTCCAAACACCCCTAAAATTTGGAAGTCAAGAACATTTGATTTTTTTGGTTCATATTGCAATGGAAACAATCACATTGAAGATATCTCTAAGTAACTTGCATGGAGATTTAGGATTCTTGTTCTAATTCTTGATTTTGAGTCGAGGAGATTATAATGGATATGTTTGTTAGTTTGTTTGCTTGTTTTGATCTAATTCTTTATTTGGGTTTCCACCCAGACTGTCATATTCATTGAGTACTATGATCCCAAAAGCATCAGCCACAGCTATTGAGGTATCAAGCTAAGGGATTTGCTAAACCTTTTATAGTTTATTGTTGATCTCTTCAGTTTGTTTTTCTAATTTTGTTGACTATCTGATTTCCAGGATGGAAGCCTTCAGGATTCTGATGTGGTTCCTACACCCAAAGTTATAATTGACCAGGACTCTGACCCGAATGCAACTGTGGTGGAGGTTACATTTGGGGATCGCCTTGGAGCTCTTCTTGACACTGTATAAAAATCTTTGACTGTTAATTATCTGATTGCTTATTTTTTAACCTGTATTAGAGGTGACAAGACAAGCGGGTTGGGTAATGGGTTTGGGTTAAAAGAATCATTTTCTAGTACGTTACTGGTTCAAAAAGGTGGTTCAAAAAGGTCCGGATCATGGCCGGGTTGGATGAGCTGCAAATATAGGTTGGTCAATTTTCTATCTTTTGTAAATATAAAGAAAATGTTGAAGAAAAAACCCTATGGACTTTTGCTAAATCCACATATAAGTCCATCAACTTTATTTTTTATTTTTTGTATGATTAAAATTGAAATCTCTTAACTTATAAATTCAACAAAAAAGGTCCTTGAACTTCATGTTTAACCAACATGAGTTATATTGGCATGTTTAAGCACTGATCTCAGAACCGGATCAAACTGAGAACCGGAGACATAATTGGTCCGTTGTGTGTAATTGAACCGTTTATATTTGAACCTGGCGGGCTACCGGTCCGACTAGAACTCGTCCAATTTCAACTTTTTTGTTTTTTTTTCCTTTCTAAAATACCATTTAATAATCTATTTACTACTTTAAACTTCATATTTTGTTTATTTAATGCTTCATACTTTATTAATATATATGTATATGTGTTCAAAATTTAAATTATTGGTGATGTTATCCAGTTCTTGAAACCGGTCTGACCATTGAGCCGGTAAGATGGCCGGTTTACGGTTTACCGAATGGTATGGTTATGAAAACATTGTGATGAAGTCCCTAAATTTATAAAAACCCAATGAATAAGTCTTTCTTGTTCAGTTCATTGCATGAAGAAGTGCCTAAACTTTATATACAAGAAACAAGTAACAAGTAGAAAATTTAACCCCAAAAGGAAATTATAATCAGTTTGTAAATTTTGTTTCTTAATACATTCTTTTTACTTCACTACTGTCAATCATTATGAAGAAATGTACTTGCAGATGAATGCTCTAAAAAATCTTGGACTAAATGTTGTCAAAGCAAACGTTTGTTTGGATTCTTCTGGGAAGCATAACACGTTTTCCATCACTAAAGCGTAAGTATTGAACTTAAATATCTTTTCTTGGTTAACTTGCTTAATGTTTCTGTTTAATTTGTTCAATATCGTAAAACCTGATTACTATTACTAGATGTGGTGATAATCAGTTTCTTACCATTTAGCAAATCCCATGCTAATTCTGGATTGTTTCCTAAAATGTTTTTGGGCTAAAATAATCAGATTTTTATATCTTTGCAGCTCGACTGGACGTAAAGTTGAAGACCCTGAGTTGCTTGAGGCTATCCGTCTAACAATCATCAGCAATCTTCTAGAATATCACCCGGTAATACACCAATTCCGTGTGTTTTTAAAGATATATAAATAAATAAAAACAATTGTTGAGTTGAGGGCATTAATATTTCAGGAATCAAGTGCCCAATTAGCAATGGGAGAAGCCTTTGGAGTTGAAGCACCAACCAAAAAGGTACTAATGCCTGCCCCTTTTCATACATAAATTATCAAATTACATGAAAATTACATATTTCCTAAGTAAATTAGAAAAAAATTTGGGTTCCTTTGAAGACTGCATTGTTCTTGGGTTGTTGCAAGTTTTCAAGCCAAAATGACCAATTTGCCCATTTTCACGTCTCTATTCAGTCCCTACGAAAGGGCAGTTTGGGTGTTTATCTATTTACTATTGTTGTTGGTGGTTTCCTTTTGAGGTTACCTGATAAAGGGTACAATGTTCTTGGTTTCTCACAAAATTTCAAGCTGAATACTTTGGACCCCATGAAAGGGTAGTTTGGGTATTTAGCAATTTACTAAAATAACTATTAAGGTTTAGAAATATCCAATGAAGATTGGGTGTTTCTGGTTTCTTGTGATTTTTAAGGTAAAATGACCTATTTGCCCCTGTTTATGCTATTGTTGTTGGTTGGTCCTCAAGCTTCCTTAATGGGTAGTTTAGACATTCGGCTAAAGATTCACCTATTATTGTTTGGTTAATCTTATCTAACGAGTTTTGAACTGCTTCAGCTTGATGTCGATATAGCAACCCGTGTGCAAGTTTACGATGACAGCCCTGATCGAAGGTACCTAAAAATGGAGGGTACTTTTGTCTTTTCCATTAGATTAAACGGAAACCTTTTTATTGACTTTTAAAGTCAAAAGGTGACTTATTTTGACTTCTAAAAGTCAAATTCTAACCTTCTTTTGATGTTATATTATGCAGTCTGCTCGCGGTGGAGACAGCCGATCGGCCTGGATTACTTGTAGATCTCGTGAAAATTGTCACTGATATAAATGTTGCAGTAGAGTCGGGAGAGTTCGATACTGAGGTAAAAATAATATTTTGATTAACAGATTTTGTTTCTCAGAATTTATCACCCATATTGGGCTCGAGGTTTGGCCCGGGGCCCGGGTAGGTTCAGCCCATTGAGCCTAATCCAGCCCACAACCTTCTCCAGTCTGATTTCC
>JBCNJP010003942.1:0-14060 GCA_039602395.1 Deinandra increscens subsp. villosa
TTCAGTATAATAATACTGGAGTCCAGGATATAACATAAAACACAGATTGCTCCAATGGTTGGGGCGCAAGACTTTGAACCAAAAGGTTACTAGTTCGAATCTCGTGGCCCTCATTTGCTTAATTTTTTTGTTTATTTATTTTCTCAACTTAAATACAATCCATAAAAAGCCTAATTAAATCTCATACTTTATATTTTAAACTCGATCTTTCGCATAGGTTTATTTACGAATTAATTATGGACGTAAAATAAATTTGACACATGAATTTATAAAATTATTTTTTGAAGTTTATCGAAATTAAATAAATGGCCCAAACTTTCAATATTTATAATTTTAACCCAAAACTTTCGTACAACTAAAATTTGTGTTTCAATTGCGTGCGTAACTAGTATTGCCCACATTTGCCACACGTATATAGCATACTCAAGTATCGGTCTAATTTAAATAATTTGAAAGCTTGAAATATTGAAATCCGAATTGAAATCAAAACAAAATAAATTGAAATAATCGTAAATTATATATTGAAATACCAAATAAAATGAAATGAACTTCCTTATTGAATGGATCATGGAATACAAGTCGGGTACAACGAAATGGATAGACCATGGATGTTACAGAATCCAAGCTCGCGACGGCGAAATTCCAGAAGGTTGTGTTATCATCCCTGTAAATTTTCAAACCCTATCACAAACCTTCCTCGCAAACTGGCTTGTTTAGATAACTGTATTAAATTCAGATATCTATGGCAGAAAATATAGGTAAAACGCCACAAATGTATCACCTGTAAGTCTAAAATTGCCAACAGGTTGGCTACTTTCTGCGTTCCTGTTTGTTATCACGAAAGCTTGCGATTGCAGCAACAATTCTGGTCTGTCTTTTTTAATCAGAGTTCTGCTACATGTATATGGTGAGGAGGTTGTGACTGCAGCAACAATTCTAGGTATAGAGAGCAAGTTCTTTTGGTAATCAACAATTCTACCCATAGTTATATTGATCTAAGTTCACCCTAATTATACATTGCTACAACTTTTATCTTAGATCACCTAATCTGGGTAGGCCGGTGCAGGTTAAAAAAAATAAAAAAAATAACAGAACATCAGATTATGTGTTATACCTTTCTCAAAAGGATGAACATCCTCTGATCAAGCTCAAATTTAGCAGCAATTGACAGGTCATCCTCAACAACATTAATAATCTGCTGAATGAAGCCGCAAGTAAAGCAAACTCACAAAATGAAGGCAAATAAAGCTCATACCATGAAGATAACGCCATCCACAAACCTAAGGACCAATGAAATAGGAAAAAACCAAGTGAACCAAATGAAAAGAAGAAGCAAATGATAAAAACTACAAAGTGAAATTCAAAATCAGTAAAAAAAAAATCAATTAATGAATGGAAAACCGTTTATCCGGGTCATAATCAAGTCACATGGGTCCATTTTGTACGGTCAGGAAGACCTGAGACACAAAAGTAAATATATACTTGAGGATATAAAACCAATAATAAGCATGAATATGTTAAAACGAGTCCAAAATATTGTAAAATCTGTGTTGAGATCGCGCGTGGTTAGGAGCTCCCGTAGCCAATCAATGGTTTTCACTTCGACTTGCAATTTAGAGAATGTCTCTGTTGTGGTGTGTTGAGATCTTAAAAATCATTTCGGAGATCTGAAAACCATTAACCATCACCGAAGAAACTGAAATAAAAAAAATAAGGCACTGTAAAAAGGGAAACACAAACATATTATCCGTAGTGTTAGTCATGTCCACAGCATGTTCATATGTTGTTGGATTATTCTGTATGAACCATTAATGCTTGCTTTTAGCTAAAAATTGGGTGGCAAAAATGAGGAGCTAAGATGAGTTATAAAATGTAGGAAAACCGTTCGTAAATTTAAATAAAAAATAAATACTTTTATTTAAGTACGATTACAACAAAGGAAATCTAGTCTATTACAATACAAAGAAAATGAGATTCTACTCCTACTAAAATTACAGAGAAAATAAAATGATTACAATACAAGAAATAAAGGAAGATGACTAGCCGTACGATTACAAATGAAATGAAATAAAAACTTACAAGAGAAAATAATATTTAATTGAGAAAGGTGAACAAAGGGTTTGATAAAGATTTCGAGAAATAATTATTAAACGGCTTGATAAAAAGGTTATTGAAAGGTTTTTGAGAAATTCTTTGAAATTAGTTTAAGAAAAGAAGAAGGTTCCAAGGAACCTTGGCGAAGGATTCGGGTCAAAACCCGGGTCCCTTAAAACAAATTCTGGGTCTACCGAAGATCCGTTTTGTTTCCCAGGGTACAATCGCCTAAACCGTATTGTACGGCCGGGATAACTCTAAGCTTGAAGTTACCTTGAAGCTTGAAGAAATGAAGAACGATGAAGAAGATGAGAGAAAATGTGAAGAGAGGTAGAGAGAAAGAATTCTGTGAATTCTGGTGTGTCTAGCCTCAACTAATGAGGCTGTATTTATAGTGGTGGGAATGACTTGTTGAGCACACAAAAAATAATTCGTAGTCAAACTTTGCATTAAACGTCTTTAATGCAAATTGATTTCTAATTAACGCAGAATTACCTTAATTAGCTCAAAAACGCGTTTCCAGCTGTTAATCCGGAGGACTCCGCGTTACAGCTGTTTTCCGGAAGAACTGATCTTCCGGTCCGTCCAAATTCTTCCGGTTCAACTCAGTTCCGCTTGAACCTTAACCTCTCTGCCCTCCGGTTGAACCCAAAAACAATAAGGCGGCTCTCAAGCGGCTCGCGGCGATGCGAAGTGCAAAGTGCGCCATCAAAGCGCCACATTGCGCCTCATACGCCCACGCCACGCTTGCGTGCGTGTGCGAGTTAGGGGTGCTTCGCACCCCCCAGGGTCCAAGGGATGTGTCCTACTAAAGGAAACAATAGTTGGTAAGGTTCCCACCTTATAAACCACTTTTGGTTTCATCCCCAACCAATGTGGGATGAGTTAACATGCTATACTTAGCATTTTTTTCTCTAATTTTCGCAGCTTCACAAGTTGCGAGACCTCAACTTTGAGTTTCGATATCTCATTCATACGAGCTCGGATTTGGACGTGGTTTGATGCGTTGGAAAGCCCTCACAACGTACTACACAAACCAATTAAATACAGAGGCAACAACCTATGTTATCTGTATTTTATTTTAGTCCAAAGTTGGTGAAAAACTCATTTTCACACTTAGTGAAAAAAACTCATTTTTCACTAGTTTTTCTCCCAAAATTCCAACATAAAACAAGTCAAAAGCTGTTTATTTTTTTTAAGTGTTCAAAGCTGGACAGGTTGGATCAGCCGACCTGCTAGCACTTTTTTTTTACCATCTTTTCACGAAATTATTCATATTTAAAGTGTGAAATATGATTAAAAAAGTTAAACTATCACAATAACTTAACTTCTTTAGTAAATGGTTTTGAAGGTTTTATGTGCTTAAAATACACAGATCAGAAGCCTTTTGACCCGTTCAAAAATTACTCTTGTTTCCCTTTCGGTTAAAACATCTAGCTTGACCGTTTGATGCTTAGATCCATTAGAGATAATCATAACCAAAATCAACCCATTTATAGGTAAATGGGTCGAAACTTTCACCCTTTAGGTAAATCTTGCATCACCAAAACATTTGCTCTAGTTATTTCTGTGACAACCCGTTAAAAATCCAAGGTCAAACTTATACTTTGACCGTATATATATACGTATATACATGTGCATGACTTGATTCAATAATAGTATTAGTAAACAATATGCACGTAAACGTCCAACCTTGACAATTCTCACGTTTGTAATGGAAAAACATACCCGCAACAAAAAGGAAATTCAACCATGTGATTGGTGGAATTTTTAATAATAAGAAAAATAAAATATAAAATAACTTTTATATTTTTTTTCTTAAAACGGTGTCGTAGGACATCATACCGACACCCGACGAACACTTTAAGCGAATATTTTATCTAAAACTTTAGTTAGTTTTGACTACGAAAAATATTTGAGCTTAAAACAATTTAAATAAATTATTTATTTTCTGGACGCGGTACACGAGCAAATAAAATAAATAAAAGATGAAACTTCTAAAATAATTAAATTACGACTAAAACAAAATTGTTTATCAATATATGAGTCTCGTAATTAATTTAGAAACCCGTCCAGATCAAAACGCCAGAACGATTCCTTGTGATTCGTCCGTATGACAAATTGGGCCCAGTCCGGCCCAACACCGCGAAATAAATAAACCGAGCCCAAAAATAAAGCCCAACAGGTCACCCGACACTTTTAATCTCAAATATAATATTCCCGACTAATTTTAGTGAATAAAGAAACGAACCACGTAAAAATCGGGGAAAGCCTCGCATATCGGCCTGACACGAACTGTACCGGCCCGACACCCGTTTTCCACATTTTCGGCCTATTTAAAGTCTCCATCGACTTTGAATTAATTATTTTATGATGACACTACATTTATATTAGTAGATTATATAAAATAATTAGGAAAGTGTTAACTTTTATAAAAATTAACACCACCTAAACCTCCTAACCTATCAACTAAACTATGGTTAACCTAAACTAACTAAGGTTGGTTAATAAACAAGATATTTTTCTCTCAATTTCACCACATGTCAAATTATTTGCCCACTCCACATCTGCAAATACACAAGCACCCATTCTCTTTTACCCATCTCCACACTCAACTTCCCATCCCCACTTCACCTTAAAACCCCCTCACAACACACCAACTCAACAATACACCAACTCAACTCTTTCTCCTCTCTTTTCTTCTCTCGGCCGACCTCCCACAATCCCTTTACTTTTTCTTTCTTTTGAATTAATTACAAACAAAACAAGGGTGGAACCTTGTTTCTGTTGAGAATCGCACGGCCCAAAAGAACAACAACCTCATTTTTTCTTTTTGTGTCATTCGAACCAAACTCGAAACAGCCCCATAGAGCCACCTTTACACCACCACTACACCACCATCGGACCACCGTCGAGCCACCAAATCACCACCAACGACTAGTCCACTCGGCCACCTCCCAAACGGCCTCAACGTTTGCCCCTAACGATCACCGTAAACCACCGAAAACTAGCCCGCAAAATGGCGCTTTACCCTTCGGGCCAACACGTTAAAACTCGGTATTTTTCGATCGAGCCTACGGAGATATTCTCGCCTCTTTCGGTTCGTCACCTAGCCTAGTGCTAGAGGTAAAAGTCTAAACTTTTCAATTTGATCATTTTTATTATCCGTTTTTGATGTTTATAATCAACCCAAAACGAGTCTTGACACTCCACCCACTAAATATATATAAATGAACAAACCGTCATAAATATTAAACTAACATTAATATTTAAGAACTTATGTCATAATATATATTTGACAATCGTTGTAAGGACTAAAAATATTATAGACCAATCGGTATAAAAACTGACTCGGGGACCGTCAAAGTGACACATTGGACTATAAATATATGAACGGATATAGTTTGGACATAAAATATAAGAAATATATTATTGGCTATGTTGTTATAAAAATGTGTTCTTTTTATAAAACATATATATATTTCTAAATACTGGGCGTTTGGACTCATACTTAATAACTAAGTGCTCATATTTTAGAACTCATTTTCTTTAATAACTTGAAATATTTATTTAAAGTTATTACAACCCTGTAATATTTAAGAACTTAAATATTAGTTTTTTTTTATCGTATTACTTAAAGGAATACTATATATATATATAAATATATATATATTATATAAATTCCAGACGTTGGACCTAAAAATATACGGAGTTATATTTTGAACTTACTCAACGTGAAACTTATATATTATTACAAATATATTTTTATGAAAGTGTTAAAAACACATCCGATATCTCATTCTAATATTTTCTAAATATAATTTAGAAAACTATTTGAGATAACATAAACATAATAATATTTACGGAGTTGAATATTAATAACGATCATATGTCAGATACTTGTATCTTATAGCGGCAAAACCAACGACTAAATTTCTAAAAATATAAAGACTTATATTTTTCTAGAATCTTGAGACTATTGAAGCGTATATCATTTCTACAAGTTATATATATTTATTTGCATAAATATTTCTATGACTTATATATAATTATTTGTCTATAATTGTAAACTCGGAATTAAATATATAACGTGAACTTCAAATAATAAAATACCTTATTATTTGTCTCGATGTTCAAAACTTGATCTGAATATATATTTTCATAACTTTAAATAATTATTTATAATTATTTCTACAAGTTATATATTTATTCAACTATAAATATATTCATTAACCTAAATATTTATTTGAACAATAAGTATTCCAAACGGGCTTTCCAAACAATACAAACGGGAATGTTATGTCAAGACTCGACCAGGATCATTTGGGTAACTGAACATTATCCAACCGAAACAGTACCTTAAACTGTCTTATTAATTATTATTAGGACACTGTTTACTTGCTACGTCCAGCGCAATACAGCTTTCATCATCACCTTGATCAAGTGAGTTTCACGGTCCCTTTCCTTTATAAACTGTTTTATATTTTTGGGGGAGAAATCATGATCAAACAAATCTTTTTACTCGATATTATGGTATTACTGTTACGCTATTGATTATCTGTTCTTTCATACCCCTTCATAGTAATTTGCTAATAACATATTGCTACAAATCCCATCATCAATTGATTTCAATTAGTTCCGTAACGAAACGATGACTAGTGAATAGATCTATTTGGGTTGACAACCCTACCCTAGCTGGTCGCTCCAGTTCTGACTCACCGGTAACCAGTCTGGGGGTACATGTCAGTTATTCTTTGCCATTGGTATTTCTTAGGGGAAGTTACCATCGATGGGTAAATCTGTTAGTGTTTGAAATCAAGGAACAAGTAGATCAATGCAACAACGAGTAACCTTTATAATATCATGTATATCACCAACTATTTTACAAATGCATTTTGTAGAATCCAAAACCTGTGAACTCACCAACATTATGTTGACCTTTTCAAACTCATGTATTTCTCAGGTAACCAAGCCAGACTGTATGCAAATGGGACGTCAAACCTTAGGGCCTGCATTATGGAGTCATAGTCTCATTCATCATCATGAAATAACTCATGAAACACTTGCCTTTTAAATCCTTGGTCGAAGCGATTTCAACTATTTATCATGTTTCCTATCTTAACATTTCTGAAACAATTTCTATTTCAGTATTGTAAAACAATGTCATCTTAACATAATTTTCCGCTGCAACTTTGATGACATACTTGGTTTTTCAAACGTATGTTAATCTGATAGAGGTCGTTCTGTGTATCCACGACTATGATCCATGACGTCACACGCCTCCGTATCCAAAAGTTCAGGGTGTGACAGATTGGTATCAGAGCCGTGGTTATAGTGAACTAGGTTGCATCATGTAGTAAACCTGGACTATAGCCCGCTCTACGAGTGCCATTTGCATACAAGGCCATCATACTAACATGTTGTCTCATGTTAGACACACATCTACCTATCATACTAACATGTTGTCTCATGTTAGGTATACATTCACTATTCATGCTAACATGTTGTCTCATGTTAGGTATACATTTATTTATCGTAATAACATACCGTCTCACGTTCAATATATATTTACTTGTCATACTAACATGATGTCTCATGTTACATATATACTTATTAGACTTCTAATATTTATATTAATGCTATTAGTATCATCATGACTTAATATATATAGTCCAATTCTCCTTACACCGCCATTTGAGAACCTTTAGAGAAAACATGTCTTCGAAACGCCAAACCCAAAACATCTCTACCCTCTCGTAATGACTGCCTCCAAAATCGAGGCAAGGATCGCCCAAAGAGTCGTCAGAACCGTAGCTGCTAGCAAGGCACATCGTATTAACGATAGGCGTCAAGGTAGATTGCTGGTAGTGCGCGTCACTGCTCCTACAAGGACTTCATGAGATGCAAGCCTATCTGTAAAATCTATTCTTTTTGGGTTGTGACAACTCAACCTCTTCACCATTGAGCATTCTGATGAAGATCACCCCCCTAGGATAGGAAGACTTGATGATTTCAAAGATTTTGGTCTGAAATCCTCTAAGAGCAAAAGTTAGCAAACTCGTACTTTGCTCTTAGCAAATTATTTTTTTCTGCCTAGCGGACTTCAGAAACCTCTTAGCAGGCTTGAACTTATCATTAGCGGACTTCAAGATTTCCTCTTAGCAAACTTCGTCTCCTCCCTAGCGAACTTCAGTAATGCGTAGTGAGCTTGAATGTTAGCAGACTTCACAAGTTATTTCTAGCAGACTTATAGATTGTTCTTAGCAAACTTATACGACACATAGAATATTACTTGCTGAATGATCATGTATACTTGTAGTTTCCTCACTAGCATTCGTGTATTGGGTGAGATCCATTGTCAAATAGATCCGGACACTATGAGATTCAAAGGCGCGGAAGGTGCCGTTAGAATAATCAGATGGATTGAGAAGACGGAGTCAGTATCTCGCGTAAGTAACTGCCTCAAAGTCTACATCGTTAGGTACTCTACCCACACATTCACCAAATGTGCGCTCGCATGGTAGAACTCCCACGCCGACTCCATAGGAACCAACTTAACCTACGCCATAACTTAGGATGAACTCAATCAGCTTTCACGCGGCGAATACTGCCCAAGGAAAGAGCTTTAGAAGTTAGAAGCTGAGTTCTGGAGTTTGACTATGAATGGTGCCGATGCCGCTAGCTACACCAAGCGATTTCGTGAACTTGATTAGCTTTGTTTAACCATGGTCACTCCCCTGTACAAGGAAGTACATCTAGGGGTCTTACACCCCATATTCAAGGAATTATTTTGGCCTCAAATCCGACCACTTTTTCAAAGTGATGTGCCCCCGGCACATAATCAGGTTTATCAAGCCACACGTCAAGGTGTGACTTTTGCCAAAAGAATCCTAAACCTAAACCTTCAGATGTCAGCACTGCCCCTTATCAAGCAAGGAGCCGGATAACAAGAGAAAGCATAGATGTTGTGAGAACAAGCTCAAAAAAAAAAAAGAATTCATAGAAGTTTCCCGAGAAGAATTCGGAGCCAATGAAGGTCTATGTTGCCACTGCACCTGTTCATGAGTCAAGAAAGACTGGTTACTCCAGTAACCTACCTTTTTGGTACGTGTGAAACCTTCACCACTCCTTAGATTGCGGGAACATCTATTGCAAAGACAAGGGACACATTGCACGAGATTGCCCAAGCTGAAGAACTAGACTCCCAACCAGGCAAAAGGAAGAGCATTTGTCATCAATGTTGGTACTACCGCTGTGACCCTAACACAGTGACATGTAAGTTTCTACTTAATAACCATTATACTTCTATACTGGTGCCGATAGAAGCTTCGTGTCTACCGATTTTAGTCAATTACTTGAAATCGCCTCTGTTGCCTTAGACACTAAGTTTACCATAGAGTTAGCTAATGGCGATAGAAACTAGAGAAATTTATAAAGGGTGTTCGATTGAACTCTTGGAGCATGCGTTCGACATTGATCTAATGTCTGCCGAATTAGGATGTTCTGATGTTGTCGTTAGGATGTATTGGTTATCGAAAAACCATGCGGAGATCATTTTCCACGTGAAGATAGTCAGAATGCCACTCACAAACGACAACACACTTAATGTGTAACGCGAAAGGAGTAAAGCCCAGCTCAAAGTCATATCTTGCATGAAGACCCGAAAACTTCTTCGCAAAGGATATCATGCCATTCTGGCTCATGTCACAGAGGAGAAGTCAGAGGAGGAGCGTATTGAAGACATTAAAACGGTCTGTGAAATCACATAAGTCTTTCCTAAAGACTTACCTGGCTTACCACCGCCTCGGCAAGTAAAATTTCGCATCGAATTAACATGTGGAATCGCCCTCGTTGCCAGATCCCCTTACCTTCTTGCACCATCCGAGGTATAAGAGTTATCTCATCAACTGCAAGAGTTTTTAGATAAGGGTTTAATCCCGCCAAGTCACTCTTCTTGGGGTACTCCAATGTTGTTCGTAAAGAAGAAAGATGGAACATTCAGATGTGTATCAATTACAGAGAATGGAACAAGCTAACGGAGAAGAATTGCTATCCACTCCCGAAGATCGACAATTTACTCGATCAACTTCAAGGTACAAGCTTACTGCTCCAAGACCGATCTGAGATCAGGCTACCATCAGTTCCAAGTTAGAGATGAAGACGTTTCAAGAGAGCGTTCAGAACACGCTATGGCCACTACGAGTTCCTCATTATGCCATTCGGTTTAACGGATGCACCAACGGTGTTCATGGATCTAATGAACCGTGTGTGGAAACCTTATTTGGATAAATTTGTTATCGTGTTCATCAATTTCATTCTAATCTACTCCCGTAGTAAGAAAGAACACGAACAACATCTGAGACTTATCCTGGAATTGCTGAAGAAAGAAGAATTGTGCGCGAAATGTCCTAAATGCGACTTTTGGATTCGCAAGATTCAGTTCTTGGGTCATGTGATCAACAATTAAGGTATTCACGTTGATCTATCTAAAGATGAAGCTGTCAAGAATTGGAGTACTCCCACGACTCCATCAGAGATTCGATAATTCTTAGGTCTCGCTGGCTATTATCACCAATTCATTAAGAACTTCTCAAAGATAGCCTAGCCTCCGACCACTTTAAACTAAGAAAGTTAAGAATTTATTTGGGATGCCAAGACTGAAGGAGCCTTCCAGTTGTTGAAGCAAAACTTTGCAACGCGCCGATCCTATCCTTACCTAACGGAATCAAAGATTTTGTAGTGATGCTTCGCATCAAGGTTTGGGATGCTTGCTAATGCAACGAGAGAAAGTAATCGCCTATGCTTCTCGACAACTGAAGAATCATGAGAAGGATTATACAACCCATGATCTAGAGCTTAGAACTGTTGTGTTCGCTCTGAAGATTTAGAGACACTGCTTGTACGGAACGAAGTGTATCATATTCACTAACCATAAGAGTCTCCAGCATATCTTCAATCAGAAGGATCTGATTTTAATACAACGCCAATGGATTAAGCTACTCAACGACTACGATTTCGAGAATCGTTATATCTTAGCAAAGTTAACATTACAGTGGAGGCATTGAGTAGAAAGGGGTGTGTTTAGCCTCTTCGTGTTCGAGCACTAGGCATGACCATTCATACTAGTATCACGTCGCAAGTTCGTGATGCTCAACTTGAAGCTCTAGAGGAAGAACTCAAACAAGAAGAATGATTTCATGGAATCAAAAGGCAATTGGTAAGGAAACCAAATGAAACCTAATCCTTGTGGATAGACATAGAGTGTTGGACCTTGGAATGGTTGATCTTTAATAAAGCGCACAAGACTAGATATTCTAGTTACCAGGGATCCAACAAGATGTATGAAAGTATAAAGGAGTTATACTCATGATCAAAGCGAATGGAAAAATTCAAACCTAGGTAATGGTTTAGACAACCCTTTTCCCACTCGCCAAGCTTTCATATAGCAATAGTTAGAGCTCGAGTATTCAAGCTACACCCTTTCGAAGCCTCATATGGAAGAAAGTGTCATCCGCCCCTTTGCTGGACCGAAGCCGGTAACAGCAAACTGACTGGTCCAGAGATAGTTCATGAAACACTAAAACGGCCTTCCTAATTTCCAAACCTTTCGAAAGCCATAGGTAATCACCAAGAGAACCTATGTTAACGCTCGACGCGAGCCCCTAGAATCTATAAGAGGGTTCAAAACCTTATAATGAATTCTTTCTCAGACAGAGGTTAGTAGGCCTGGAAAGCAAGAAATGCTTAATCCTTGTTACATTGGTCCCTCGGAATCCTAGAACGGATTAGACCAGTGGCCTACAAACCCTATCCTGTCCAGAACCAACAGACTGGAGCCAAACCGCATTCCAATCATTATTATCATTAGAACTCCTAGGAATCAAGGAAGATCCGTCCGATAGCTAATCAATCTAAACTTTTCCATAAACCATTTTGTCTCGACACATTGCATATTCCAACGAGAACTGAAAACTCAAGTATGAGCAAAGCCTAGGCTGGTCATGTAAGGCAAATCACAATTGTGGGTGCACACATAATTGTAATCTGAACTACATGAAAATCCTGGTAAAGCCCATAAATGAGCAATCATGACTGCCCAGACCTTTCAAACTCAAAACCGCTTTCATCTATGTGTCTAACACTGATCTTGTTGACAAACTATCGTGGATGTTCTATCAACTCCACTTCGTTAGAGAGTCGTAACAATCAAGGATCACGAGATCCAAATGTGTAATCAGAATCGCACTCCCAACGATATGGATCGTTGACATCCTTGTCAATGACAAAAATATCATCTGGGTAAGCGAGAATCAGACCAGACGAAATTAGCTTTAAAATTGTCCACCGATGCAGAGCCATCAATCGGCATTAGCTAAATTTCGGGACGAAATTCTTCCAACAGGGAGAGAATGTGACAACCCGTTAAAAATCCAAGGTCAAACTTATACTTTGACCGTATATATATACGTATATACATGTGCATGACTTGATTCAATAATAGTATTAGTAAACACTATGCACGTAAACGTCCAACCTTGACAATTCTCACGTTTGTAATGGAAAAACATACCCGCAACAAAAAGGAAATTCAACCATGTGATTGGTGGAATTTTTAATAATAAGAAAAATAAAATATAAAATAACTTTTATATTTTTTTTTCTTAAAACGGTGTCGTAGGACATCATACCGACACCCGACGAACACTTTAAGCGAATATTTTATCTAAAACTTTAGTTAGTTTTGACTACGAAAAATATTTGAGCTTAATACAATTTAAATAAATTATTTATTTTCTGGACGCGGTACACGAGCAAATAAAATAAATAAAAGATGAAACTTCTAAAATAATTAAATTACGACTAAAACAAAATTGTTTATCAATATATGAGTCTCGTAATTAATTTAGAAACCCGTCCAGATCAAAACGCCAGAACGATTCCTTGTGATTCGTCCGTATGACAAATTGGGCCCAGTCCGGCCCAACACCGCGAAATAAATAAACCGAGCCCAAAAATAAAGCCCAACAGGTCACCCGACACTTTTAATCTCAAATATAATATTCCCGACTAATTTTAGTGAATAAAGAAACGAACCGCGTAAAAATCGGGGAAAGCCTCGCATATCGGCCTGACACGAACTGTACCGGCCCGACACCCGTTTTCCACATTTTCGGCCTATTTAAAGTCTCCATCGACTTTGAATTAATTATTTTATGATGACACTACATTTATATTAGTAGATTATATAAAATAATTAGGAAAGTGTTAACTTTTATAAAAATTAACACCACCTAAACCTCCTAACCTATCAACTAAACTATGGTTAACCTAAACTAACTAAGGTTGGTTAATAAACAAGATATTTTTCTCTCAATTTCACCACATGTCAAATTATTTGCCCACTCCACATCTGCAAATACACAAGCACCCATTCTCTTTTACCCATCTCCACACTCAACTTCCCATCCCCACTTCACCTTAAAACCCCCTCACAACACACCAACTCAACAATACACCAACTCAACTCTTTCTCCTCTCTTTTCTTCTCTCGGCCGACCTCCCACAATCCCTTTACTTTTTCTTTCTTTTGAATTAATTACAAACAAAACAAGGGTGGAACCTTGTTTCTGTTGAGAATCGCACGGCCCAAAAGAACAACAACCTCATTTTTTCTTTTTGTGTCATTCGAACCAAACTCGAAACAGCCCCATAGAGCCACCTTTACACCACCACTACACCACCATCGGACCACCGTCGAGCCACCAAATCACCACCAACGACTAGTCCACTCGGCCACCTCCCAAACGGCCTCAACGTTTGCCCCTAACGATCACCGTAAACCACCGAAAACTAGCCCGCAAAATGGCGCTTTACCCTTCGGGCCAACACGTTAAAACTCGGTATTTTTCGATCGAGCCTACGGAGATATTCTCGCCTCTTTCGGTTCGTCACCTAGCCTAGTGCTA